>APFE031465421.1:27502-41053 GCA_000404065.3 Pinus taeda | reverse complement strand
AAAATGCGAGAGCATAACACATAAAACACATATACACAGAGATTTCCCACTGGATCTCAAAACCAAGACTACTAGCTTGATTTTTCATTATGTTCCTTTCAATGTTACAATACATATTTATACATGATGAAGCATCCAATACCATGGATCGAAAAACCATCACGTCCAATACCATGGACCAAAAAACCATCGATCCAATACCATGGACCGAAAACCATCGCGTCCAAAAAACATGTGCGAAATCATGCACAAAACCATAGGTGGGTCCGCCCAACCGAACATAGGGTCCAAAACCAAAAAATTTTGGGGCGCTGCCCCGGACCCCATAAAGTGGGGTTACGGGTACCCCTCAAACCCCCTGTTAACTATGTGGCAAGAATATAACACAACCCAACAGTAAAAGCCTTTCGCACAAAAAACCCACAAAAAAGACTTTTTCCTAAGTATAAATCTAAAAAGCACAATTACATACACTTTACCCCTTTTACTTAGGAAAAAAACCCCCACCATCACTTTTTCATATTAATCAAACTAACTTTATTATATAAACACATTATAACCCCTTTCCTGTAAATAAATTAAAACCCTATATAAAATACCCATATCCCGATATAACTTCACTTAAGTTTACCTAACCCCGGTAAAACTTATGTTAATCCCACATCGGCCTCACCCGACTCCCTAATCCCTCATTAAGCTCGACCCAATCACTTTAACCTGTGATTAATCCCTAAACTAATCCCATACTACCGCAATTAAAACCCTAGGCCCCCTTCAATCCCCGTTCATCTCCGCCCGTGCAGCTCTCCCACTCGACTACCGTTCGATCGCAATCCCGCAAATCCAACGGTCTACATCCATATCGACCAAGCCTGATGGATTGCCTTTACCCACCCAATAAGGTGGTTTTCCTCGACCACAGATGGCTACGTGGCACGCCCTAAAGCTCATCGAGTGACCCCTCCTCAAAACCACCCACACCTCTAAAGCGGTGTGACAACCCTCAAAACCACTTCCTCGTCATTTCGATAAACTGCCCGTCCTCCATAATATATGAATTTCACGCCATTTTTGAAAATCCGCCTGTTAAATATTTAAACCCCAAGAACCCAGGTTTTCTCACCTTTCGCCCGTTTTACTGTGTAAACCTATGAAACCCTTCATTGCCACCATAAGCCTCTATGATGCGATTTCACCTCCAATTAAATCGAAAATGCTGTCTCAAGGCCTTTTCCAGGTATCCCATTGCAAATAAAGCCATCAAGCGCACTTCATGCAGACCTGTGTTTTCTTAAAACATTATTGAATTTTTCAGTTATCAGACTACGATCAGAGCTTGGATAAACAGTTCTGATACTATTCAAAGAACTTGTTTACTCCAAGACTTGGACCAAAAACCTGTTAAAAGACCATATTCAAAAGAAGAATATCAGTTATACATGCACAGAAGATGAAGAACATTACACACAGAGCCGAGAAGAAGACAAGGAACAATCAGTGACAATTCATAATAGAGCAACCAGACTAGAAATGCAGATGAATAAAACACACTAAAATTTGATCAAAATCCACTTCCGATGCTGAGACACATAAAAAACATAAGAATTTACTATTGAAAAACACAGTAAAAGTTAAATTGTAACAGTAAAAAGGAAGAAACATAGAAAGGATAAAGATAGGTCATCAGAGTGAAAGAGTATCAGTGACAAAAAATATTAGATGAAAGACACAAGTAATTAAAGCCTCCAACAAGATGATTCAAACAGACAGAGCATAAAGAGATAGAAATAAACCATAACATCCAGCAGTACCACAATAAAAGGGACACCATGAAGCAGTTCATTAGCTGCCTCTATCTTCCTGTGGGAAGATATTTTCTATTTCCTAGATTAAATCTCAAATCAGTTTGAGATATTTGTAATAAAACCTTAGTATAAATACTTCACAAATTGAAGTATGTAGGGTGGATTCTTAGACATTTCTTAACACATCTTGATTGAAAGACTATAAAGCTATTGGAGCATTGATTGAGCCATCAACCTAGATTGATGAATAAAGACAAGATATTTCAAAGGATTCATGTGCAGAGCGAAGTGTAGACAAGTATTTTCTCTCGTTGTTGTTATCTCTTGAAGTTTTCATACTGTTGATCTAAATCTGGATGCCATAACTGGAAGTATTATATCATAATTTGTTTAATTACACTCTACTATAATAGTTAGGCAATTATATGTTTTCTACAAATAATCTAAGTTAAAGAAGTCTTAATTGCTCCTAGTTCAGGTTGTTTCTTTTAATCTATAGCAAAGGATTCTTGATTGCCCTTTATTTCCGATTGCCCCCCTGTTCTTCGTTTCAATCCCAGTTTGAGAATTCTTAATTGCTCCTCACCTTGGTTAAAACCTTTTCCATCCCTCTAGCCTAAAGACTTGTACTCTACTCTGCTATCTTGCCCTTTGAACATTCCCTTTAGTGGGTTGATCTAGTTTGGTTGCCCTTCTTTTGACTCCATATGCCCAATGGTCTAGAGACATCCTTCTATCCATCTGTTTAAATATCCCTGCCACGCAATCTTCAATACAAATCAAATACCCCTTGAACCTTAAGAACTAGCCTAATATCCCAGCAAACAAAGCTAAATCATATAGAGAGAGCCCTCTCTGGACTTAGGTTGGCTAGAGCCTAAGCCTAAAAGTTGGTTTTTGGTTACCTCAGTCATTTTCTTCCTTCTTATAACTTCTAGAGAAAATTCTAAGTGATAACATAGTGGCGACCATACTGGGGAACCATAGATTCCTCAGACCTAATAAAGAAATTTCTAATTCTGTATTTTGAGCCTCTTAAAGTCGTTTGTTAGAAGTTATATTGAAAAATCGTGCAAAAACAATTATAAATTTGAAATTTTTGCTTCTAGGAAGACTTGTTTTACTAAGGCTAATCCAGATCCCAATCCTCCCCTAGTAGTTGATAATCCCAACATGATTTCAAGAAAATGCAAAATAGAAGAAAGTTCAACTAGTCACACACCTTTAGTAAAAGCTAATTCATGTCCTGATGAGTGGTTGTTTTTAGAAGATCTTCCCTTTGATGAGCAATTTCGTCTTTCATTATTTAAAGCAAAGTCTGAAAGTGAGATATACGACACTTCTCTAGACCCCGATTTCATTGCAGACCTTGAAGTCCAACAAGCCAACAGATCGATTAATGAGTATATTATAAAATCTCCACAATCATCCATTACTACCACTACCCTTGAGTTTTCTGAATATATCTCCACTACTTTAGGTTCACCACTATTCCCTTCGACTTCAATACCTCCTAAATCCCATTTTGCACCACCATTTACACCTTCACTCCCTCACCGGCCTATCTTTACTCATTCACCACCTACCAGTCCTAGTTCTTCGTCCACGACTGCATTAGTCCAAATTATATCAACCCCACAACTTATCCCATCCCAATCAACAACAATGGCAAATAGATACACTCCTCTTGTTTTACCTACCCAACTTCACGCTATGCCTACAAATTATCAGAGTAAGATTCCCTTGTTTGATGCTATTGGTCAGTACACTGCCTAGCAACATGTAAACATGATGCCTGACTTCTTTGAACTACATGAATTAGATGAATCTAATGTCTAGATGAGACTCTTTGCCCAATCTTTGAATAGTGATGTAAAGAAGTGGTTTAAAGCCTTCCCTGCCAATCACATAGCAGACCTAGCAAAATTACAAAGGTTGTTTATTGATAGGTGGGAAAAGAAAAAGAATCCCTTACAAATCCTTTCATAATATGAAAATATTAAGAGAGGACCTGTCGAAACAGTTCAAGATTAGTGCACTAGATTCAATGGTATATATAATGCAATCCCAGTTAACCTTAGACTCCCACTTGACTTAGCCTTAATAAAGTTCCTTGATGGTTTACTAATATGTCATACCAGCTTAGAAAAAGAAACCCCCCTACTTTAGAAGAAATGCAAAGTGTAGCTGTTAGTGTATAAGCAAATTTGTTAGCTAAAAGGGCTAGAGTTAGAAATGAAAAAGAACTACTAAGGAAGAAACTTCACCATATAATATTAAAATAGATAACTTGGCTAAAAAAATGGAAAGACTAATTGAGAGAATAGGTAACATGTAAAGGAAACCCTAATGGGATAACCAACAAGCACCTCCAATAAGAAACACAAATTTCATAAATAACCAAAACATAGGGAAAAATGGACCAAATCAGAACATAAGGCCTCCTTTTCAAGAAAATTATGTAGAAACATCCAATCCAGAAAATCTAGAGCATGATACACAAATTAACTTAATGGGAGTAAATGATGAAGACACTGTTTTTCTAACCCAAGATAAGCAGGAACTGTATATGTTGCAACAACTACAGGTACTTTCTGGTGAATCATTTGATTATAAACAAGGATATGACTCTGCTATTTTCTAATTTCACAAAAAATATAATATAAGGAGCAAAAGGAATGCGTATGTCCCTGAGCAAACTAAGAAAGCGACCCAAAATCAACCTAAGAAGATAAATGAAGCCCCTGTTTCAAAGGTCCTTCAAATTCTCCCTAGGCAGAACCCAAATCCTTCTGGCCCCACAATTGTAGATATAACCCCTTATCAACCTTCTGCTAATCAATCATCCACTTCAATTCCACTTGAAAATCCACAGAAAGAGATCTCCAATAAAGAAAAGGAAAACATTCCTACTCAAATCCCTGCTGCTAAAACTCAAAACCTTCAATTAGAAAAAGCTTCTTTGCCTTTCAATTGGGGAGCAGAGATAGCTAAGCTAAAGATTCCAGTCCCTTTAACAGAATTAATCAAGAATGAACCTTACAAATATAAGATAAATCAGACCTTAAACATTGCTGAAAATGAAGATTCAATTTACTTGTTTGATGATAAACCAGAATATATATTCGGTCCTGATGTTAATGGAAAACCATTAGAAGGAGGAGTTCCACCTTTTTATATAATCCTTAGTATCCATGACAAGATTCTACATAATGCAATGTTGGATTCCGGAGCTTCTTATAATTTAATGCCCAAATCAGCAATGGAGAAGTTAAACCTAGACATAACAAGACCCTACAAAGACTTATTCTTATTTGAATCTACTCAAGTAAAGTGTCTAGGATTAATCAAAGATCTATGTGTTACTTTAGTCCAATATCCTGCCAAAAGCATCCTTATGGACATTGTAGTTTCTGAAATCCCACCAAAGTATGGCATGTTGTTATCAAGATCACGGGGAGCCAAACTTCAGGGATCTCTTCAACTAGATATGTCTTATGCAACAATCTCTATTTTTGGACAACCTAAGAAACTATACTGAGAAACCTTAATGAAATATATGGTAAGTAGCTAGGATCGGCCTCAAAAATTTCCCATCTACTCCATACACTCAGATATTAACTCTTTTATTTTGTATAATGCTGATCAAACTCAAGAAACACTTTTAGACAGTATTGATGCAGAACCAAAAGAAATTGCAGTTTCTACACAAGATGAGACTAATCAGACTATAGAGCTATTTAATGAAAAATAAGCTCTAATTTTTGTGAATGATGAAGAGTTTGTTCCACCAGATAGTGAAAATTATGATCATGAGATCTTATGGCACTTAGAGTTTAATTGATTAGTAAATAGGTTAGGAGTAGGAGTAGGAGTGTGGATATATAACTTAGAGAATAATTATTCAGAAGGCCATGCATATAGACTAAATTTTAAATGTACAAATAATATTGTTGAATATGAAGCATTAATTTTAGGTCTTAATATATTTAGGAATCTAGGAGCTAAAAGAGTTTCTATTATGGGAGACTCTGAATTAATTGTGAAACAAATTGATGTTGTATATATGACTGAAGACCCTAGATTAAGTTGCTATAGAGATACTATTGTAGAAATACTAAATACTTTCTTAGAAACAAAGCTTGCAGTCATCCCTAAGAAACATAACATGTAAGCCCATAGTTTAGCAATGTTTTCCAACACTTGTAAATTACCCTTCCAACCTAATTACCAGTACACTGCTGAGGTTAGGCACAAACCTGTAATTCTTGAAAATTTGAAGAACTAGCAAATATTTACTAATGATAAACAGATAAATAACTTTTTACTTTCAGAAGAAGAGTTTGTAAATAATAACATAGATACTGATACATCCATAGATCTTAACAATAAGGATAAGATAGAAATAAATAAGATAGAAGATGATAAAATAGATAGACTTAACCCAACTAAATTTAACAAATCAGATGTAGATAACCTAGAGCTAATGGAAATTGATGAAATGATCAACGAAGAAACTGAAGTAATTAATCTTAAGGATAACTTCTTACCAAAGGGATTAACCCCTCTGGAAGATTTAATTGATTCAAATGATGTTCCTAAGAAACCTAAAATGGAACCATTAATATCTGACATTGATGAATGCAACATAGGAACTAATGAAAATCCAAAAATGATCAAACTTTCAAAATCATTACCTCCTACTGAAAAGGTGAAATACATTGAGTTTTTGAAAGAATTTAGGGATGTTTTTTCTTGGAGTTATGTGGACCTCAAATCCTATGACACCAACATCATCCAGCACACTATTCCTATAAAACAAAATCAAAAGCCTTTCAAACAAAAACTAAGAACAATCAATCCTATCTTATTACCTGCCATAGAAAAAGAAATTCAAAGGATGTATGATGCTAAAATAATTGCACCAATAAGATTCTCTGATTGGGTATCAAACTTAGTGCCAACAAGAAAGAAAATAGGTGAGATCAGAATTTGTGTGGATCTCAGAAACCTCAATGAATTATCACTTAAAGACAATTACCCTCTCCCCAAGATGGATCACATTTTGTAGAGACTAGTTGGATCAACCAAAATCTCATTGTTGGATGGGTTTTCTAGTTATAATCAAATCTTAGTTCACCCTGATGGCCAACCAAAAACTTCCTTTACTACTCCTTGGGGCACTTTTATGTATCTGAAAATGTCGTTTGGGTTAATGAATGTAGGAGCCACCTTCCAAAGGGATATGGATAGAGTGTTTGATAAAGAAATTCATGATTTCCTTGTGATATATCTAGATGACATTACTGTGTTTTCAAACTCTGACAATCAACATTTAGATCATCTCATGCAAGTCTTCATTAGATGCAACAATTTTGGAATCTCCTTGAACCCCAGAAATTCCTTGTTTGGGTTAGATGAGGGAAGTTATTAGGTCATATAATCTCGAAAGATGTTATAAGAATAGACCCAGCAAGAATAGAATCCATCTTACAAATAAGGCACCCCAAGAACATTAGAGAATTACAAGCTTTCTTAGGAAAAATCAATTTTCTTAGAATATTTATATCTAACCTAGCAGAATTAATTAGATCACTTAACAATATGCTGAAAAAGGTCTCCATAATAGAATGGAATGTTAAGGCTAAGAAATCCTTTCAAGACATCAAGCTAGCCTTAACTAAGACACATCTACTAACAAGTCCCAAGTTTGATAGAGATTTAATTTTATTTTCCCTTGCTTCAGAGCACATAATAGTTGTAGTCCTATTATAGAAAAATGACCAGGGCTATGAACAACCCATTTCTTTCTTTAGCAAAGCCTGGAGAGATGCCCCCATCAGATACAATATAATGGAAAAATAGGATTTGGCTTTGGTCAAAGCCATTAAATATTTTAGGGTATACATCTTATCTTCTCACATAATAGCCTACGTTCCTAATTCGGTAGTAAAAGACATCCTAACTTAGGATGGTATTGATGGAAAGAGAGGGAAGTGGATTTCTACTTTCTTAGAGTATGCTATAGAGATTAAACCAAAAAAGTTAATCAAGGGCCAAGGTTTAGCCAAACTAATGGCTGAATCGAACTGTCAGGCCTTGGATATTAACTTTATTGCAGTAATAGATAATGAAGAATAAATCAAAGGATAAAAAGAATAAGAGAAAGTCAAAAAAATGAAAGTATATGAACCCCAAAAACAAAATGACCATGAAAGTGTGCAAGTCAAAATGCCACTACTATTTATTCATGCCACAATCCATGATAATCAAACTATTTAATCTTGGTTATTCCATGCTTTGAATTTCATGTTTATAGATTAGAGAATAAAATCTAACCAAACAGTTTAATCTTGGAAGATCATAGTTAGGTAGAGAAAATAAAAGGAGCTCATAAACTTAATCTGAGCCCTTGGATGATATAAGGTTAGAATTAGATAGATTTACTTTTCAAAATAAAAATAGATGAATAAGGGTTTGCTATCCTAAATGCACCCTAAGAAATGAAGAAAATATGTTAGAGGTAAGAAATGGGTAAGTAGAAGAAAGGTTGTTGAATTACAAACTTACTTGAGCTAAACAACATGCATCACGCTTAGATACATCTTTCAACATGTGTGGTCAACTGTGGAAGCAAAGACAAAGGTTTACAAGTTCATATGATTGACTCCCCGTCATTCACATTTTCCCCTTTACTTACTAATTTCTTATTTACAAATATTTTCCAAGTACTTTTAACCCTACAAGTCAAAGAGGCTCAAAGCATTTCTCTAACTTTTGGAGGGATCGGACCCTTGACTTAATGACTTATGGATGCAAGTACTAGAATCCCCTTCATAATCACATTCCCCCTTCAAAAAATCCATTTCCCCTCATTACCCTAAAAAACCCCATTTCCTAAGGTTTAAACCTAATTTACCTAAGGAAAGTAATACCCCCCCATGTAAAACCCTTTTGCACAAAAAACCCACAAAAAAGACTTTTTCCTAAGTATAAATCTAAAAAACGCAATCGCATACACTTTACCCCTTTTACTTAGGAAAAAACCCCTGCCATAGCTTTTTCATATTAATCAAACTAACTTTATTATATAAACCCATTATAACCCTTTTCCCGTAAATAAATTAAAACCCTATATAAAATACCCATATCCCGATATAACTTCACTTTTTTTTACCTAACCCTGGTAAAACTTAAGTTAATCCCACATCAACCTCACCAGACTCCCTAATACCTCATTAAGCCTGACTCGATCACTTTAACCTACGATTAATCCCTAAACTAATCCCATACTGCCGCAATTAAAACCCTGGGCCCCCCTTCAATCCCCATTCATCTCCCCCCACGTAGCTCTCCCACCCAACTACTGTTCAATTGCAATCCTGCAGATCTAACAGCTTACATCCATATCAGTCGAGCCCGATGAACTGCCTTTACTCACCCAAAAAGGTGGTTTTCCCCCAACCCTCGATGGTTACATGTCACATCCTAAAGCTCATCAGGTGACCCCTCCTCAAAACTACCCATGACTCTAAAGCGGTGTGACAACCCTCAAAACTGCTTCCCCGTCATTCCGATGAACCGCCTGTCCTCCATAAAATATGAATTTCATGCCATTTTTGAAAATCCGTCTGTTAAAGATTTGAACCCCAAGAACCCATGTTTTCTCGCCTTTCGCCCATTTTACTGTGTAAACCTATGAAACCCTTCATCGACACCATAAGCCTCTGCCATGCGATTTCCCCTCCAATTACGTCTAAAACGTTGCCCTAAGACCTTTTCCATGCATCCCATTGTAAATAAAGCCATCAAGCGCCCTTCATGCAGACCTGTGTTTTCTTAAAACATTATTGAATTTTTCAAGTTATCAGAGTACAATCAGAGCTTGGATAAACAATTTTGATATTAGTCAAAGAACCTATTTACTCCAAGACTCAGACCAAAAACCTGTTAAAAGACCATATTGAGAAGAAGAAGACCAGTTATACATGCACAGAAGATGAAGATCATTACACAAGGAGCTGAGAAGAAGACAAGGAACAGAGTAGTGATAATTCATAACAAAGCAACCAGACCAAATATGCAAATGAATAAAACACACTGAAACTTGATCAAAATCCACTTTCGATGCTGAGACACATAAAAAACATAAGAATTTATTGTTGAAAAACATAGTAAAAGTTAAATTGTAACAGTAAAAGGAAGAAACACAAAAAGGATAAAGATAGGTCATCAGAGTGGAAGAGTATCAGTGACAGAGAGTATCATATGAAAGACACGAGTAACTAAAGCCTCTAGCGAGATGATTCAAACATCCAGAGCATAAAGAGTTAGAAATAAACCATAGCATCCAACAATACCACAATAAAAGGGATAGCATGAACTAATTCATTAGCAGCCTCTATCTTCCTGTGAGAATATATTTTCTATTTCCTAGATTAAATATCAAATCGGTTTGAGATATTTGTAATAAAACCTTAGTATAAATACTTCATAAATTGAAGTATGTAGGGTGGATTCTTACATTTGTTTACACTTCTTGATTGAAAGATTGTAAAGATATTGGAGCATTGATTGAGCCAGCAACCTGGATTGATGAATAAAGACAAGATATTTCAAAGGATTAATGTGCAGAGCAAAGTGTAGACTAGTATTTTCTCTCGTTGTGGTTATCTCTTGAAGTTTTCATACTGTTGGTCTAAATCTGGATGCCATAATTGGAAGTACTATATCATAATTTGTTTAATTACACTCTGCTATAACAGTTAGGCAATTATATGTTTTCTACAAATAATCTAAGTTAAGGAATTCTTATTTGCGCCTTAGTTCAGGTTGTTTCTTTTAATCTATAGCAAAGGATTCTTAATTGCCCTTTATTTCCGATTTCCCCCTATTCTTTGTTTCAATCCCAGTCTGAGAATTCTTAATTGCTCTCTCACCCTAGATAAAACCTTTTCTATCCTTCTGGCCTAAAGACCTGGACTCTACTCTGCTATTTTACCCTTTGAACATTCCCTTTAGTGAGTTGATCTAGTTCTATTGCCCTTATTTTGACTCCATATTCCCAATGGTCTAGAGACATCCTTCTATCCACCTGTTTAAAGATCCCCACCACCCAATCTTCAATACAAATCAAAAACCCCCTAAACCTTAAGAACTAGCCTAATATCCCAGCAAACAAAGTTGAATCATATAGAGAGAGCCCTCTCTAGACTTAGGTTGGCTAGAGCCTAAGCCTAAAAGTTGGTTTGTGGTTACCTCAGTCATTTTCTTTATTCTTATAACTTCTAGAGAAAATTCTGAGTGATAAAAAAGCCCTTCTCACACCAAAAATTATTACATGACTAAAAGAACCAATATGTATCCAATTTCATGTCGACAAGAGCAAGAAAATCACCATTATCATTAAAATGACCAGCACAAAATAAGGCCAAAACTAATTCAAAATATGAATCTTAATCTTATGAGATAACAAGAGGGTCTGATGTACTCTTCATTGAAGAATTTGTAGCATCACTAGGCAGGTCAGTGAGATCCCCTAAAGCTGAGTCTGTCACCATATAACTCTCCAAATGACTCATACATGAGTCAATATCATTGAGATAATACTTAATGTTCTATAGGATACGTTTAACCTCCTCCAAACCTGAAATAGCATTATAAGTGTTGACTTGTTTATCCTTGAAACTAGATGTAGTAAGGTATCCATTTGTTGATGCAATGATAGAGAATGTAAAAAGTTCAATCTTCTCCTCTGATATCTTCCTAATGTAGGTACCCATTGTAGGCCATTTCCTCCAACTTCATAGTCGAAATTATAGAGGCGATCCTCATACTCTTGATTCTAATAACAAAATTTCTCAGCGAACTTAAAGGGGAACTGAGATAAAGAAGGTGGTTATAGAATCAAAGGAAAAAGGTTGGTGATGCTTGAGACTAACATTACTAGCAACAACTCTTCAAATTGTCATTCTTTTTTGAGGAGGCATAGTGGCCAAGACCAAATAACACTATAAACGACTAGAGAGAGTCCCCTGTCCAATGAAGCAAGTGTTGGCATTATGATATAGGTGTTGTCCTTGATGGAAACTCACATATATGATGAATGATGATAGTTCACAATGCAACAGGTTAACAACAAAGGATTACAGATCAGACTCTAGAGATTGAACAAAGAGAATGGTTTAAGAAGTATACATTGGTTAACCCTGTTCAAGTAGCATATACATGCAGGTTCACAAAACAAAAGGAGCATATAAGCACTTTCATAGAAAGAAAAGCGCGTATGGGATGGAAAATTAAGGAGAATGAATACCAGGGGTTCCTACCATGGTATTGAGCCATGGTAATGAGCGCGAAAATATTCTTGATACCATCAAAAAATAACAACAACATAACTATGGTTTTGGTTTGAGGTATTAATAAAGGATCTAAGTATGTAAGGAGGAGGAGATAAAAGGGCCAAGTGTGAAAGTGAAGGAGGTTTTCATGAATACTTCTATCTGAAGTATATTTTATGTTGTAAGGGCTATGGTAATGGTATGATTTGAAATATCACATGCACATTTGGATACAATGTTGGATCAGGATCATTAAACCTGAAATGAATTATCATTGTATGATCTGATAATGGATGGACTAGATCTGAATGCTAACACAAGCTTTATTCTGTAAATGTTATGATATGGGTATGACTAAATTTTGGAATAGTTGTGAAGTTTTAAGTTAGTATTTGAAGATATATACGTTGATTCGCCTTGATGAAGGCATGTATACACGTTGGTTCGACACTTTGAAGTGGCATATACATTATGAAATATGGTGTTTGAAAATGCAGTTGGTTTTGGTTGTTGATGTAGATTTCTGGGTTCTGCTCTATGTTCTGGTAACAATGTTGTGAATTTTTAAATTGATTGACTCTGATTTGCTTTCGTGTTGATGGGTTTTCAGTGATTGGACGTTGTATTGCAGTGGTGATTGATTTTGAGCTTCAATGTTGCTGATGGGTCTAGTATGAAAATTGGATGAAATGTGGCCTTCATATTTTGTTGTTGTGTACCAGGAGTATTCAGTCTAAAAATTTATGAAACATGGTCCATGCAGGAAGAGAGAAGGTTGTAGCCTTCTGTAGGTCGATGCCTATGTACTAGTAAACATATCAGCCAGTATAACAGCTAGGGGGTTGGAGCTCCTTTCCACTAGCAGCTAGAGAATGAGTGAAGGTTAGAGCCTTCTATAGGTCGGTGCTTAAGTACTAGTAAACATACCAGATAGTACAAGAGCTAGGGGTTGTAGCTCCCTTCCAACAGAATATGGAGAACAAGAGAAGGTTGTAGCCTTCTGCAGGTGGGTGCCTGCGTACTGGTATGAGTTTGCACCAATACAAGATTGTAAACATGTTTTTCTTATATTAAAAGAAGATAGAGATGACAAAGGTAGGTGGTTTTTCTCTCACATTAGGTTTCAACCTTAAATCTTAGTGTTCATGTGCGTTTTTTAGGTATGATGGTTTATTATGTTATTACTGCACATGGTTACTATTTAAATGGTTAATAAAGTACCAATGCACCGACTAAAGATAACATATTATGAATTAACTGAATCATAAGTTCACTAGATATATGCTGGTTGCCTTAAGAAAAATTGTGCGCACATGCGGATTCCCTTCATTGAAGTAGCATATATAAATCTGATTATGAAATGAAAAAGTTATTGATTTGATAATACTTATTCACCCACCCACCCA
>APFE031465419.1:49868-68485 GCA_000404065.3 Pinus taeda | reverse complement strand
TTTAAATTATCGTATTTATATATTTTGATATTTTGAGTGACTGAATTTTTGTATTTTAAAAATAAAAAAATTTTAGAAACTATATTCCTAAATAGACCACCCTATGGATTATCTTAGTTATAATAATGAATAATTTTCCTAGTAATTGCTTGTTAATATCAAAGAAATTTTAGGAGACTGAGTGTGGACACATGTATTTTGAAATACATGTATTAGTATAAATACTTTTTTTTTATAAACCTTGACATTACATATGGAAGTACAGTGTTACAAATAACCACAGCGAGATACGCATACATTTTTAATCGAATTTTAGGCTCTATTTAAAAGAGGGAAGAATCGAATTTTAAGCGCTGACGGGCATCGGTTGTACATTGCCGCGTGAAGTAGTGGAGTACGGTCAAAAGTTTATAGAGTTCTAGCCACGCCTAAAGTTGAATGCCAGATGGCAGAAAGCGAAATGACAAGCTTGTTGTCAATAATATCATGACCCGGCATTTCCGGTTTTTGTACAATTACGAAAATAAAATCGTGGAGGTCCAACCATTACGATTTTTACAAGTGCTTGTCCGGCATTGGACTACAGAATTCAAGGGAATTCAAGGGGACGATAAGGATGCAATATTCCATCCCAGGTTTCTGCCATGGCGGGTGGGCTAATGTCATACCACCATGATAACATTGTTAGAATGATGAAATTTCATTTTTGTTACTCTATGAGAAATTCAAAAGCTTTAAAGAAAATGATTTCATAATCATAATAGCGAGAAATTTTTTTAGTGGGAGATTTCAATGTTAGAACAATAAATAATCAAGTTAGCATTTTTTGTTGCAAAGAGGATGACAATCGTATTTGGCTCACTAAATAGGAGAATCCCCAATAGGTGAGGTGTTCAGAAGATCACAGAGTTAGCAATCATTTTGGAGAGGAGTTGCTTACACTGTGTGGGACTTTCAACTTAACTATTTGCAACGGTCTAGATAGATGGAAAAGGTATGGGAATTTCACTTGCAACACATACAATGGGGCAAGTGTCGTTGACTATGTGATTTATTCACAAACTTGGATAGAAATGATAGATGAAGTTAAAATTGGAGAGAATATTTGGGACTTAAAATACCATAACCCAATTTATATAAAGTTATCATGGTTAGAAGAAAGGCAGCATAGCAGGAAAATCCAATGTTCTCGACAATCACTATCAGGGGGCAAAATTCTTCTAACACAAGAAAATTGTACTATCTTCAAGACAATGTTAGAGAGACTAATTCAGAAGGAGAAAATTGATTTCAAAAGCTTCAACACTCATGAGTTAACAAATATAATTCAAAGTGCACTTGAGAAGTGCAAAAGAACAAAAAAGAGGAAACCAGAATCAAATTGTTTTTGTGTAAATGCTTGGTTTGATGATGAATGCAAAATGGCAAGGAGAACCTTGAAATGGCAGAAAAGGAGAAGATGAATGTAAAGCTATATAAGCAAATACTAAAAAGGAAAAAAAATGAGTTCATGCAAACAAGAAGAGAAGAGTTAATATATTTAAGCAAGAATAATCCAAAGCTTTTCTAGCAGGAATTGCGACCAAAGAAGAAGCAAATTGAAAATAATATTATAGCCAATCAATGGTTTGAATATGCAAGGCAACTCTATGAGAAATAATCTGAGGTGGAGCCCCCGAGGATCAACACAACTTCAAAGCTCTTCATGTTACACGAGGTGGAGAATGGAATTAAGAAGCTGAAAACAGGAAAGGCAAAGGTCTTAGTTGAACTACAAGTAGAGTATCTAAAATGGGGAATGAACGCTCTTACACCACACATCATGGAAATATTCAACAACATCATTCAACAAGGATCCCCAAGAGATTGGACAAATCGCGTACCAATACCCATTTTTAAAAGTGGAGACATTAATAATCTATCCAACTATAGAACAATTATGATCAATCCTTTGTTTGCAAAGCTTTTCGACAGCATGGTAGAAAACGAAATTAATAAGTGGGCAGAAGTAAAAGAAAAGACAACAAGAGGACAAGCAGGTTTTAGGTGAAGCATTTTAGAGTTGATCATGGTATCACATTGAAACATTGTTGAAAAGGTTTGGGAGGACAAAGAAGAAGTATTTCGCTACTTTGTTGACTTGAAAAAAGCATTTGACACAGTCCCTAGAGATAAGTTGTGGTGTAGAATGGAAGAACTTGAAATTCTTGTGCATTATAGAGCCATTGTCCATAGACTTTATGAAGAGGTGAAAGACAAGATGAGAACCTCAGCAGGTATCTTGGAAAGATTTAGAAGTGACATTGGAGTCAAGTGAGGTTGCCCTTCATCCCCTACTCTTTTTTGTTTATATATTGATAAATTGGAAGAGTGGCTAAATTTGCAAGGTGGAGATGATGTTCAAGTTGGGAAGTTTGTGATAAAGCTTCTTTTATATGCTGATGATATTGTATTGATTTATAAATCGGCCCATGGATTGCAAATGCACTTATATGTCCTTGAACATTTTTGTAAAGCAGTGGGGATGCAAGTCAATACTAGCAAGACCAAAATAATGATTTTCTCTAATAAAAAGAAGAGAAAGAGTATACTTTCTTCTTTGAAGACAACATTCTTGAAAAGTAAATGAGTACAAGTACCTCGGAATTGATTTCAACAACATACTCAATGGAAAAACTATAGAAAGAAGAGAATTTTAAGAAAGTGGAAGTCCAACTATCTTGTTTACAACAAAGATTCATCAAAGTCACTCTACAGAGAAGTTACTTCTCTGCCATGGCTGCTGGGCTAATGTCATACCACTATGATGACATTGTTAGGATCATGAAATTTCATTTTTGTTATTTCGTAATCTCAACCCTGTAAACGGATCAACTCAACCATTCAAATCATCACTTATAAAAATCATTATCATTACTTTTGTTTTTTTGAGCTCATGAAATACGAACGAATTAATGTGGTTTTAACCATTGGATGATTGCTTCGGCGGCAGTGGATAATAAATAAATTTAAGTTGTTTATTTATTCCCATACAATTGCATATTGTAACCTTCATTTGAAGTTGTTTATATACTCCCACACAAACGCATATTGAAATCTGTATACACTAAGTGTAAGTTATTTTCCATTTTGAGCAAAAGAAAGTTTATGCTCTCGTTTTCCTTTCTAAAGTTTATATTATTATTGATAAGGAGGAAGAGCGTTGTTAAAATTATTTCATGGACTACAATTATTCCTTAAAAAGTCAAGATTTATATTTTCTATTAATGTTTTAGGTACTCGTATAATACCTCATGTATATGCCGTTTTAAAGGTAAATTTATTGATCAATATTATATTATTAAAAATTATATAAATATTAATTAAAGTATAGTTAATTAAATAAGATTAAATTTATATATATTTTTATATATAATAAATTTAGAAAATAAACATATTATTGAATGAATATTTGTTAATAAGTTAAAAATAAGAGTTTAATGAATATTTGTTGATAATCTAAAACTAAGAGTGTAAGAGTTTAAGCTTTAGAGAGTTTAATAAAATTATGATACATAATGATTATAGAATTTTAATTTAAGTATGAAAAAAAATGGTGGTGGAGTATTCTTTGGAAGATATATGTTCTTTTGAAGTGTAAATTGACTATGTGGATAACATTATTCAAAAAATTGTTGGCCTGGGAGAATGATTTAAAAAGAGGATGGATTGGCCCTAACAGGTGTTCACTGTGTAAGAATAACAAGGAATCAATTCATCACTTTTTCATCATATGCCCACATGCAAAACAGGTCCTAAGGTCCATGTTGGTTGAATTAAAGTCAAAAGGTATTTTTGGAGAAATCTATGTTTGGAGGAATGCATGATGAATTGGTTAATGTATAGGTCTACAAAAAATTTTGAAACCTTTCTTGTGCTATTTGTTTAAGGTATTTGGTGTGTTATAAACTCCAGTGTTTTTAGAGATGTCTATACCCCCCACCCCTTTGAAGTTTCAATTAGCAAGATCATCAAGCTATCTAAGGAATTAGTGTTTTTTTTAAAGTATAAAATTCCAAGGACATGGAAAACCTATGGGGTTTTTTGGATGGAGATAACCATGTTCATCATTTAATTTGCGGTGTGTGTTTTCTATGCTCTATATGAGTATATTCATTACCTATTATTAACGGTGCTAGAAATCCATCAACTAAGGGGGTCTCTCTGATGTGAAGTGCCAATTAGACCTCACATCGTTTGGAGTAGGAGTCCCATCCTGAGTATCACCCGGACTGCCATGTATCCTTATAGATTTTCCTTGGCTACAAAGTTAAACAAAAGAGAGTAATACACACATATTTTCAGATCAACAAGTGAGTATGCCTTGTGAAATGTTCAATTATGGAAAGTATCAAGGTCCTTCCACAGAAAGGTAAGAGAAAAGTGGGTCGTTTAAAGACAAGTAATGGTACTAATCTAGAAAAGGAGCATGAGCATATACGTATAAATGAATTTTTGATCAACCAATGAAATGGTTCACAAGGAAGCATCGATTGTTAAAGAAAATACAACACACCATCAAGAATATAAGTACTAAAGCCACTAAAAACAACATACATCACAAACATTCAAAGAATAATCTTACAATATTCGCGACATACACAGACAATGTGTTGTCTCAACAAACTTCTGAATTAAGTAAAAGTTTCAAGATACATCAAGACACTGAACATCACTAGCCCCAATAGTGGAGCATTAGAGCAATCATCGCTCAACCAAAACAACTATCTTCCTCTACAATGCCTTTGTAGGAACAACTAAGGTGAAAAGTCCTTTCCATGAGCAATGAGGGTGTATATATAACACATGGGGTGATCATTGACATCCCTTGTGACTCTTGGACTACCCTCATGATTGTTTGACTACTCATTGACCTTTCAACTTCCTACATGACTTTTCATGTCACATGGATGACTCTTGGACTTACACTTTACATTACATTCTCTGATATTGAATTTAAATAATCCACAAATCACGTGGCAAATAATGGTTCGTGATAGGACATGACATGACACTGATGACATGGATTGCATGACGATGTGGCAGTGCCAAGCTATCCTTCTTTTTGCTTTGTCTTCCATAAAAGATGTATCCAATACTTCATCTTCATGAGAGATATGTGTTATTTTTCATATTTTCCCTCCAAAGGGTTGTAAATCAGATGGAGTCTTCATGCAATCCTGATCTTTGTTCTTCTGTTCTAATCTAATGTTCCTTCATCTTCTTGCCTGATGATCGTCTTATCTCCTCATCTCCTTAGGCATCTTCTAGCATGGTCTCCTTATCCATCTCCTTCATCATCATCCTATCATGACATAATAGAATACTTGTGACTGCAATCCACCAATGACTAGATGACATTAGTCTGATAAACCCATAGCTTAATATACTTCATGAAATCACTTGTTAGGACTGGAATTGGTGACTAGATGAGTGAATAACTAAGGGATTGCGTAGTTCCAGAGGCCAAGGTATGGGACTACGGCTTGAGATTGCATAATGCACAATTCAGGATGGCCATAGTTAAAGGATTGCATAGTTGAGGGACTCAAGGACTCAAGTTGGAGGTTTAAGCCTTGAGACTATGCAATACATAGTTCTAGAGGCCTAGGAAGAGGGACTACACAACTGAGGGCTAGAGTCTTGAGGATTGAGATTGTGCAGTGCGTAGTTATGAAGGGTTGGGGTGATTGATTACGTAGTTGAGTAGCTCAAGAGGTCAAGATTGAGACTTGAAGTTTCCTAATGCGTAGTTCAGACACGAGAACCAGTTGGGATATTGCGTAGTTGAGGGGTTCAAGGCCTCAGGTTTGAGGCTTGAAGTTTCCCAATGCACAATTTTGTAGGGAGAGAGGCCAAATGATTGTGCAGTTCAAAATCTCAAGGTTGAGGCTCGATGCTTGAGACTGCAAACTGTGTAGAGAAGGTTGGTTGAAGGCAAGGATTGCACAATTCTGGAGCTCAAGGACTGGGACTGAGCATCGATACTACATAGTGTACAATTTAAAGAGGCAAGGTTGGGGCTTGAGGGTTGAGACTACGTAATGTGCAGTTAAGGAAGGCTGAGTGAAGTGAAGTTTCTTAGGAACAAAATTTTCTAGATAAGGCTAAGTGTGGAATCAGTGAGGCTCAAGTGAGTAGAGAAATAACTAGATCATTATAGCACACTCAGAATAGCCGATGACACAACATTTATCTTTCACAAAAAAATAAAAACATGATGACCTAAATGCAACATACCTCTCCAAGTACGACACAAAAGATACACTTTGCGATGGAAGTGATGACACTTGTGTGATAGTGCATGAAACTTTGAGAATGAGTGTAAAACATATGTACATGGATAGTAGGACTCATCAACAACAAATTTACCCCTTGAAACAAGCCAAAACTCCACTTTACATGATAAGAAACAATTCCCATGCCAAAAGACAACATTTTCTATATAAAGAGAAAAGTGCGAATGAAACTTGTGATATTCGAATGACGATGTAAACAACACATGCCAGAGCCAATATAACATGAAAATGAAAATATTTAAGATGAAAGCAAGAAAAGGTGACAATTGAAAACATGAAAGCGTCATTTGATAAAGTGAGGGCGAGGAAGAACCGACAGTTTGGAAAACTCATTGAAACAAAAGTATAATCACAACCAAAAGAGAGACAGTCAATGAAAGCACACACTAACAATCAACATGGGTTGATCATTGCACATGCACAGTCTTGATGGACTGTGCTATGCCTGTACAAGATTGCGTAAAATAATGCGCTCATGAACTTGTTGCACGCTAAGCATGTGCGAGTAGGTGACTTTCACACTTATAATCCAAGAGGGAGCTCAAATACTTAAAAAGGCATCAATTGACCAAGAAGTGACCATGGGATGACCAATCGCAAGATCCTCAGTACGCTCCAAAATTCAAGTGTAGGAAAATTTTTAGAGGGTGTTTGTCGCAGTGACAATACCTCTCCATTAGGTATTCTCCAAGTAGATTCATAAATAACAAAGCTCAGGTTATCACTCTAAGGATTGTCCTTGTGGTTGTAGCCAAAAGATGTTTTAAAAAAGTATAAACTATGAGTGACTTAAAATTGGTTATTAATTGGGCTTCAAAAAAAAATCTGAGTGGTGAATGTTCATATTGGCTCTCTACTTTGGGATTTTCATGAATCAATCGAGTCTTTTGAATGGCTCTCATTTTGTCAAATTTACATGGAACTAAGTACAAAAGGTGATTCTCTTTCTAAGGAGTCATTGGTTGTCCCTCTAGATATTTGGTCATTCATGAGTTTCATGATGGGGAGGAAATTGATTCCATGGAGTTTTAGTTTGATTTAATTATGTATGGTTTGATGCTTAATGTGAGAAGACAATTGTTTTTTGGTACGTTTTAATGTAATCATTAATGCCAAAGTATATATTTTGTAAAGGATGTATTAAAAGATGGAAGTATCTTAGAAAATATATATCTATGTGAGAGGTAAGTACTAATTTGTCCAATTTTCATACAACAATATGTATATTATGTTGGAAACTTGACTAAACTGAGAGTGGGAGGGTGAATTAATTTAATTCATTCATGGACATAAATTTGCTTTATTTTCAATGGTTAACTAAACTATTAAATGAGCAGTTTAAAACCATATAAAATATAAATTTAATATATGAACAACTTGTAATATGTGAAAACAACATCAAATCAATAAATAATAGCAGCACACATGGACACCAAATATAAGTGGAAACCCGTAAACAGAGAAAACCACG
The DNA here is from genome assembly GCA_000404065.3 of Pinus taeda. Taxonomy (NCBI): domain Eukaryota; kingdom Viridiplantae; phylum Streptophyta; class Pinopsida; order Pinales; family Pinaceae; genus Pinus; species Pinus taeda. Next base: position 60,676 of record APFE031465419.1, on the reverse strand, counting down.
AATTTGTTATTGTTGTGATTGCAAAGGTAAGCTCCTACTCCTTTATTGCATTAGATTTTCTATATGATCCAAGCTATAGAAGGATTTTATCGTTATTCTTTTGCAAGTTTCAACTTACAAGGAATCTCCAACTCCCATAAATTGTCTATAGGCTACAACCCATAGGAGGCTCCTACCTCAACAGGTTCCAACCTTTTCTTTATCAAGCTACAACTTGAAAGGAGAATACAATCCCCTAATACATATAAAAACAATTTGGTGTTTTACCTAGTCTTAACTTCAACATACCTCCAACTTTGTTTCTGAATCTTCTCCTCACTAAATTTGCTTCAAATTTTCTTCATATGTTCCAGGTAACTCATGAACAACAACTCAATCAGCTCTCACACACTCTCTAACTCTCTAACCATACATCCTTCCAACTTCACACAATTTTATAAACAAGCTTTGATTGTTGTTAGTATTCCATACATGAATATGAAATGACAAGTCTTGTCTCTTTGCATTCCAAGGATGTCTCTTCATTTCCAAACTATTTCAACTCTTGAATATTAAAAGTACACAAAGTGAATTTCAACATATTATAATAACATGTATTAATATAACTCAACTTTAATGGTTACAACAACCAAACCATTAGCTTGCATCCTCTTGCATTAGAAATTAACTTGCAACGTTCATCCTCTAAAATACCTCTATTATGTAACACCTCAATCAATCACTGCAATCATCAAGAATTTATAATCAACAACATTCCTATGACAAACTTTTCAGATCAAGAACATACTTAGCAATTTATGTAACCTTAACGTAATACATCAACTCTTTCATAGCAAGCATAACAAGTATAATAAGAAAGCATAACAAGCATGTCATAAATTGAGGAAATCATTCATCAACTATGCATACATCAAGTCATAGTTTGTTATCACCCTTTGGTGCTTTCAATAGTTCTGTTTTTATTGGAAGACCACACATTTGTTCTTTTGTCAACAATTCTATTCTATTTTCAATGACTTTGCCTTGCATCATGACAATGATCATTATCTCCATACCTTTGATTTCCTTGATCGTTGTTGCTCCTTTGGCATTAAGGGCAACAATTTGATCCTCCCTCTTTTGTCCCAGAAAACATTTCTCGCTGTCTCTACTCACCTCCCTGTTTGACATCAATGGAAATGATAGGTAACCAATCCTCTTAACAAATACTTTGATAGACATAACTCATTTAAGTTCAAAGATTTTCATGTTTTAGTAGCCATTAGTGGTTCACTAGTCATTGCAGTCCCATCTTTTAGAATGGACTACTGCTTCAAGAAATGCCTTTTCAATAGTCACACAATTATTCAAAGGTGTTTTCCAGTAGAATATGTAGATAACATTAAATCCCATCCATTCCAGCAATATTGTTGGACACCTACACCTAGGCATATCAACAAAGAAACGGATTATAGGGAAGAGAAGACCAGCTGCACTCGATGTAATAACACCATACATGTATATTTGATGGAAGTGGGCCATAATCTGGTGAGTTAACATTGCATTCCTTTATTTTCTGATACATAAGATGTTGATATAAATGGTTTATGCCTAGAGAAAAATAAATCAGTCATATAAACAACATTATAAAGTATGCAATTGCTAACCCATTCCATAAAGAGTGATTTATGGTAGGAATAACTCCTCTAACGCTTGCACAAAATCAACAAGGGACCATATACTTCAATGTTTGCACAAATAAGATAATACCAACCTTGGGTGAATAAGACATTATGTTCCAACTGACTACAGGAATTTCCACTAACTTACCAAGCATATGTTTTGTCAAAATCATCATATAATAATTATTCATAGACAATGATATTATGCACCAATAATCTCATTCTATACCAAACTTGGTTCTAAACATACACGTTAAAGTTTGAAGACCATGATCATGATTGAGAGCATAGTTTGCGGGATGAATGGCCGAACGATCAATGTGGAGATAATAGGTAATGAAATCAATATTTGTTCTCTTCTATGAAATACCATGTTGATTTCTCTGTTAATGTTTTGGACATCTCAAAAAATGGTTGATGCAACATTTTCTCGACACATCCATGACAATTTTCTCGACCATTTCATGGTTACAACCATGTTGTATTAAGAAGACAGTGTAACATTGTGACACTTGCAACCAAGATGCACCCTTGATGAAATTTGAATACACATCCAAGCACCGTCACAAAGATATCAAATCATGATGCATTCAAAACCACATCTTACATTGCACCTTTTGCTTGCAGGTTTTTTTTCATTGTTCTTTGGTCTACACATCACATGTTTCAAGGTAGATATCACCCTTAACTGTGACTTCAACTTTCATAATATAATAATTTGTCTTATGGGAACTAACCAAGGAACCTAAAGAAATTCAAAATATGTCCAAGCAAGCAAGTGATCCATCAACTGGTCCTTGCTCAACAATCATAAAAAGAAGAGAATCATTGCAAATTGATTGCTAACCATATAAGAACCATCTAGAAGCATAATACCTCGAATTTGTCCTGTAGTATGAGTGACCTGTAACAGGTATCCCAATGTATCAGTTGCAAACACATACAAATAAGGGGCCAAGGAACACCCCTGTTGAATGGACCAATGAAGAAGAATCCATGGGAAAAAGGCACTATTGACTGAGACAAACAAATATATCATTGAAATAATTTCTTTGTTAAAAATAGGTTTTGATCCATAATACAAACAACAAAGGCAAAGATATTATAAGCTACATCCACCAAGGCATGGAGAACCAATACATGAGTTAAAAGAGAAAAAACATGGATGGGAAGAGAGTGTGTTTAGTGCATAATAAAAGTTTTCTCACTAAGAAGTCCTATCATGTTAGATAATAAAACCACCAATAGATTAAAGAAAGGATAAAAAATAAAATCTCTGTATTAAATTGAAAAGTTCCTTCCTCTTGAGAACCATGAAAATGGTAAGTGTATAACTTATTTTGGCACAAGTCTTGTACCTCACGAATGGGCTGGTATTTTATAGTTTATGGAGTGACAAGTGGTTTTAGGAGAGGTTTCATGGCATTCAAGGCCTATGGGTGATTACATTGCTATCGATCCTACCACTAGGGTGGCATCGAGGATGATCTTTGTTTGGTTTTGTGTTAATGTTCATTAGGTTAAGAGAATAACTCTATCACACTTTTCTCTAAATATGGCGAATGGGTCTAGGTAGTGGGGAAAAATATCCTTCCAATAAATGTAGTTATTATGGCAGATAATTGTTGTCGATGTCACCATTTGAAGCGGTTGTTAAGTGTGAAAACAAATTCGTGAATCACATGCAGGATTCTAGATCCTTCTACACCACCATTAGTTTCTAGATCTCCAGGATTCTAGATCTTTCTACATCACCATTAGTTTCTAGATCTCCAGGATTCTAGATCCTTCTACACCGCCATTAGTTTCTTGATCATTCCAAATCTCCATCTGAATCACATGCAAGATTCTAGATCCTCCTTCAGCCTCTATAAATTTGTAATTTCTCTGGCCAAGGAAAGCAATCCAAGGTTCAGGCCTGTTACATAATGCAAAGTGATTTCTATTCTCCGGTGATTGTTTTATCTATTCCACTATTTCTGATGTAATAGTCTTGTTGCTTCTCAATTTTTCTGTCTCTGAAATCATTCTTTTCTATTTCCGTCTAAGTCTCTGAGTACAAATCTATTGTGTGTTATGTATACTCTGAACTATCAATTGGTATTAGAGCTAGGGTCGAATATCCACTGTGCAAGCTACTTAGTGCCATTGCCTTACTCTAGCAGCATTCATTAAAAAATTGGTTGTTACCTCTTGAGTTGTTGAAGGATCTGTCCAGGAAATCAGAAATCACTACAAAGAAGAGAGTCTAGGAAAAGGATTTGTTCAAGAAATAGCTGAGGAACTAGTTGAGGAACGTTAAGGCAGTTGTTGCAAGAAACAAAAAGGTCGTGGGCATATGGTGAAACATGCCATGAAGCCTAAAACGTGGAGTACAAACCCTGAAGTTTGATGATGTCAGCATTAGTTTAATGAATGCGGAGCTACGATCCAAGTCAATTGCTGAAAACTAGGGAGGAGAAGCTCTAACGCTAGATGATCATGCTAGGAGAATGGATTGAGGGCGGCAAGGGCGATCAAGATTGAGAGGCTGATCAAAATATAGGAGAGGAAGGATCATTTGCTTTCATTGTGGAAAACCCGGTCACATGAAGAAAGAATGTCGATTCTGGAAGAAAGGAAAAAAGGATCAGAGACCGTCCAGTACAAATCACAAGTCATCTAGCACAAATGAAGGTGAGACTACTGCTGTAGCCATAGATGGTGATGTGTTGTTTACTATTTCAGTAGAGGATGCATGTGTATATACATCTAGCAGTAGCTTTGATTGGATCCTTGACTCTGGGGCATCTCATCATGTAACCCCATGCAAAGATAGTTTTGTTTCATATAATCCCGGTGATTATGGTAGAGTGCATTTGGGGAATAATCATTTTTGTAGTATTGTTGGAGTGGGAGATGTCTATATCAAGATGAAAATGGACAAGATATATTGTTGAAACAGGTCAGCCATGTACTAGAAATGCGCATGAGTTTAATATCTATGAGACGATTGGATGATGAAGGCTAGTCCACAAGCTTTGGAAAAGGAGGTTGGAAAATTAGCAAAGGAGCATTGGTCGTGGCTAAAGGACCCAAGACAGGAACATTATACACATTGAAGACACTGATAGGAAAATCTGATTTGGCTACTATCACAAAGGAAGAAAATTCAACAGATCTATGTCATAAGTGCTTAGGTCACATGAGTGAGAAGGTATTAAAAATCTTTGTTGGTAAAAATTATTGCCAGGTTTGAAATCCTACAATCTTGATCTTTGTGAGCATTGTATATATGGTAGACAAAGAAGGGTTTCATTCCTTAGAGGTGGCCATGATAGAAAGAAAAATGTGTTAGAATTGGTACACCTAGATGTGTTTGGGCCTGTTAACATCAAATCATTAGGAGGAACATCATATTTTGTAACATTTATAGATGATGCATCCAGGAAGGTTTGGGCATATCCTATGAAAACTAAAAGTGAAGTGTTTGGAATATTTCAAAAATTCCATGTTGCTATTGAAAGAGAGACTAACAAATTGTTGAAGTATTTAAGAACAAATAATGGTGGAGAATACTGCTCAAATGAATTTAAGGAATATTGTAACAGGTTTGGCATAAAGCATGAGAAGACCGTGCCTGGAACTCGTCAACAGAATGGTGTCGTAGAAAGGATGAATTGCACCATTATGGAAAAGGTGCGAAGTATTTGTCCAATTCTGGTTTGGAGAAGAATTTTTGGGTTGAAGTAGTTAGGACCGCTTGCTACCTCATAAATAGATCTCCAACTATAGCCTTGGATGGTAGTAATCCTGAAGAAGTTTGGACTGATAAGAATTTGAATTATTCTCACTTGAAAATCTTTGGATGTGAAGCATTTGTACATATTCCCAAAGAAAATAGAACTAAGCTAGATGATAAATCTATGAAATGCATATTTTTGGGATATGCGGATGAATATTTTGGTTATTATCTATGGGATGCAGTCAAACATAAAATTATTAGAAGCAAGGATGTTATATTTAATGAGTCATAAATGTTCAAGAAGACTATAGGTGAGTTGGAGGTCAAGAAGGTTATTGACAGGTTGGAAGAGCAGCAGGAAAACATCCCACTAATACAAGAAAATGAACAACAAACTCAAGAGCATGAAGAACAGCAAGTGGAAAATGATGAACAACAACAAGAAGGAATCTTGCAGGACCTTTACAAGAGATTCAACCTAATAATGCACTACCACAGTTGGTTCGCAGATCTTCTAGGCCTCATAAGCCTTCACAAAGGTATCCTCCTTCAAACTATATTTTGTTGACCGATGAAGGTGAGCCTAATTGTTTTCAAGGACCCTGTAAGGTTGAGCACAATGAAGAATGAAAGAAAGCAATGGAAGAAGAAATGAACTCTTTCCTGGAAAATAAAATTTGGGAGTTGGTAAAACTCCCAAAAGGTAGAAAGGCTCTACAAAGCAAATGGGTTTATAGGATTAAGCATGAAGGTGACGAAAAGAAGGAGAGGTATAAAGCAAGGCTGGTGGTGAAAGGTTTTGCCCAAAAAGAAGGTATTGAATTCACTGGAATTTTCTCACATGTTGTTAAAATGTCATCCATTAGAGTCATTCTTGGTCTAGTTGCTACTTTACGCTTAGAATGTGAACAACTAGATGTAAAAACTGCTTTCCTTCATGGTGAATTAGAGGAAGAAATTTATATGGAGCAGCCAAAAGACTTCATAGAAAAAGGCAAAGAAATCCTTGTTTGTAGGTTGAAGAAGAGTCTTTATGGGTTGAAGCAGGCACCTCGACAATGGTACAGGAAATTTGATTCATTCATGTTGGAACATGGTTTTCAAAGGTTGGAAGCTGAACATTATGTCTATATGAAGAGGTATGATCAAGGAAAGTATATCATATTATTGTTATATGTGGATGACATGTTGACTGTTGGGCATGATAAGAATAAGATCAATAGGTTGAAGAAATATTTGGATAGCAAATTTGCAATGAAGGATTTGGGACCAGGACAAAAAATATTGGGCATGCGAATTATGCATGACAAGAAAAACAAAAGGTTGTGGCTATCATTAAGAAATATGTTTTCATAGTTGATGACTATACAATTTTAAAAGTTAAAGTTATGAATGCTTACCTCTTTCTAAGACTTCACATTTGTCCCTTTTCTATTTAAGATAAGCACATGTACTGCAAATCCCCATCCTTGTCTTCTTAGGAATACAGACATTGTTGAATTCTTTCTTCTATACCTTCACAAAATATTGATATGTAATAAACTGGCCATGTCCCTCAGCACCTTCTGCATATTCTTTGTATAAGTTGTAGATTTCTCGTCTTGAAAAATTATCTAGAATATGTATTGTCTCTCTATTTTGGCATACACTTCCATGCTTTGAAAATAAATCTTTCATCCATGACATTGCAATATTTGATAATGGCCCAAACTGTCTTTTATGACATACTTCTGAATAAAATGTGGGATCCTTTTCCAAATTTTCTTGAATTCTCGAGAGACGAAAATTCCCAATCGAACAAAACATTTTGAAAGCTTTTCTACACATAAATAAATTCCTAATATGATAATCATAACCTGACAATGTAGATTGCATGCACCCAACTCAATATGAATTTTGCATGCTTTTATCCATTGACAAATATCTCGTCCTGCTTTCTAATAAAAATGTGAAATCCATATGTTTCAAGCAATTTTTTTGGCAACATTCACTTGAAATGAGAGTGTTGATAGAACTTCTTCTCGTCAGATATTTTGCTCTACCCATTGTATAACTAGAACAACTTGCATTGATACGAAAATGTCTGCTCCTACTCCTCGATACAATATTTCGTGGAAACATCTCCATCATTGGATCATCATTTGTATAAGGATTTTCATCATCATTAAGAGGAATGTTATCCACACTATGATCAGCTCTGCTTTTCAAATATTGAATTGGAGGATATTCTTCATCTTCCCCTTCTTCAGTGCTACCGTCATAGTCCTTAGAATTCGGACTGAATGGAAAATTTGACTCGATGTTTAATGGATATTCTTCCTCATGTGCATTTTCAGTGCTACTCATAGTCCATAGAATTAGGACTACGTTGAAAATGTGACTGTTTACTTATTGAAGATGCTACATCCTATCCTTTGTCACTGCTACCTTTATACTCATTAGAATTAGGACTAAGTGCATCATCCTGTCCTTCATCACCGCTACTCTCATAGTCCTTAGAATTAGGCCTAAGAGGACACCTTGACACTCCATTATTTTGAAATTCATCATCACACTTTTCATAACTATTGATCTCATAGTCCTTAGAATTAGGACTCAGTGGACACCGTGACATTCCAATCTTTTGAAATTAATCATCCCGCTCTTCATCACTGTTGCTCTCATAGCCGTTAGAATTAGGACTAACTAGACACCATGACACTCCATACTTTTGAAATTCATCATCATGCTCTTCATCACTGCTGCTCTCATAGTCCTTAGAATTAGGACTAAGAGGACACTTTGACACTCCATTCTTTTGAAATTCGTTATCACACTCTTCATCACTGCTGCTCTCATAGTCCTTAGAATTAGGACTAAGTGGACACCGTGACACTCCATTCTTTTGAAATTCGCCATCATGCTCTTCAAAACTGCTGCTCTCAGAGTCCTCAGAATTAGGACTAAGTGGACACCGTGACACTCCATTCTTTTGAAATTCGCCATCATGTTCTTCAAAACTGCTACTCTCATAGTCCTTAGAATTAGGACTAAGTGGACACCGTGACACTCCATTATTTTGAACTTCACCATCATGCTCTTCATCACCGCTGCTTTCATAGTCCTTAGAATTAGGACTAAGTGGAATCTGTGACTCTTTATTTACTTGAAATTCTCCATCCCCTCTTACATCAGTGCCGCTCTCATAGTCTTTAGAGTCAGGACTAAGTGGAAGAATTGACTTTCTATTCATAGTGGAAGAATTCCCACTATATTCATCAATATGAATAGAGTTGTTACGTGATGAAGATGTTGATGGTGTATAAATCGAAACTTCACTATCAGAACAATCCATCCCTTTCAAATAGAAGATGTTGAATGATAAAAATGGAGTCTCCTAAGGATATTATATAGCTTAAAGAATGAAATTTCCCCTCCAAAATTATTCCCTCCAAAAAGTTTCGCGAAAATATTTCCGTCCAAAACGTTTGTTAAATTTATTTACCTTCATTATTTTATTCTACAATTTATTGAAAAATGTAAACTGATTTTTTTTATGAAATAAATCACTAAAATTAAAATTGTAAACTACAACTTCTACTGTAGAATTGAGGCTTCTGGGATCTGTCATAGTTATAATAAGAGCTTCGGCGTAAATCACATAAAAAAGATCTTTGTCGACGCGTTTCGAACCAACTAGTGTGGTTCATCGTCAGGACCAGTTGAAGAAACATATCCGACCTAGCATGTTAAATAGACTGAGCAGAGACTCCAACGGCTAAATTTGACTCTGGTAAAAAATTATATTAAAAAAAAAAATATTATTATTTTTATAATATTAAGATTAATGATATATTATACTATTAGGTAAAATTGATAAATGTGTGAATAAACGCATTTTAAATTAGAATAATAACCATAGGTTGTTAACGTAATCATTCCAATGGTTATTAAATTTATTGTAGTTTGATAGAATAAAAATAATAAAATGATTTATTTAATACATTACTTTCTTAGTCAAAACTAATAATAATAATAGGTGGTTAGGATAAAAATAAATGAATAATAATAATATTAGGAAAAAATAAATATATAATTCTAATGGTAAATTTGAAACTAAATTATTCATTTATTAAAATTAAATATATATATGAAATAGTTTGTTAAGGTAAACAATGAGATTAATAATTCAGATGGTTAGTTTAAAAAGTTAAGTTAAATGTTTAAATTTTTTTTTTTTTTTTTTTACTAATTATTATTGATGTTCTATCAAATTTTATCCGTTTATAAATTATTTAATTTATTAATTATTAATACTATTGCAAATACCAAGAAAAACTAAACTTTCATGGTTAGTTAGAAAGGTTAATAGGTTTGTTTATCACTTAATTTATGATTATACTATATATTATTATAATATTATATTTATATATCTATATATATATCTTATATATTATAATATAATATATTATACTTATTAATAAACAAATGTTTTAAGATTAAGGAAAATATTTAAAAATATTATCATAACTTATGATCATTAGAAAGGGTGAATGAAAAATAGAATAAATAACTAAAATAAATAAAGAAATAATAAATAATATATTACTAAATAATAAATATTTTAATTATAATATTAACAGATACAATAAACATTAAAACTAAGATTAATTATAAGAGATTGAATAAAATATCCTAAAATATATAATAAATAACCTTATGAATGCAATAGATACTAAAGTTGTCCTCCATCAATGAAAAAATGTAACCAAATAAAATCAGATTAGACTAATAACTAGAATTATATATATATATAAGAAATGCATTAAGTAGAATGATATTACTAATAATCTTAACTAAATAACGCTGGAACTGATTATATAGGAAGGAATATAAATTTGTGAGCGATGTAAATCCATATATAATAGATAGGACTATATTATAGGAACACTAAGGAAAGGGATTTATTAGGAAAAGCTACAAAGCCAGGAAACCCTTGTTCAAGGAGGAAAAGGAAGAAACAAAAGGCATCAAGGTGGCTCAGTTCCATCATCGTAAGTTAAGGGAAGCCATTGAAATTGAAAGAAGACCTAACAATCTCAACAGAGATGATGGCTTGAAGGTAAGTAGATGTTGGATCCCTGGCCTGTCTTCTTAGTATTTCTTCCTCTTACCCCCCCTTTGTTCTTCTGGCATGCTTTCGTCGTTCCCCCTGATGCCTTTTGTTTCTTCCTTTTCCTCCTTGAACCAGGGTTTCCTGGCTTTGTAGCTTTTCCTGATAAATCCCTTTCCTTATTGTTCCTATAATATAGTCCTATCTATTATATATGGATTTACATCGCTCGCAAATTTATATTCCTTCCTATATAATTAGTTCCAGCTTTATTTAGTTAAGATTATTAGTAATATCATTCTACTTAATGCATTTCTTTTATATATATATA
>APFE031465419.1:13643-39061 GCA_000404065.3 Pinus taeda | reverse complement strand
TGTCCCTCACCCGACCTCCTGCCTGCCCATCGACCCGCTCGCCCGCACGTTAGGGGTGGCTGGGTGATTCTGATTATACAAATAAAAAATTTATGATATATTTTCATTGTTAATTTAAGTTAATATGTTTTTTTTATTTACTGATTTATGTGTTTCTATTTTTTAGGAAAATGGTATCAAAGAAAATTTCTGTGAATTTTTCTGGACCAAAGACTCTTAAAGGTGCATCTTCAAAAAAAATTGGTGAACGAACTCCACCTGAGCTCATGGCTACAAATCTTTCAAGTGCCTCAAGTGATAAGAAGATAATTTCAGACTGGAAGAATTCAAAAGTGGTGAAATTTCCATCAAGTGTCTGGTATGTGAAAGAAAGAGAAAGCACAAATGTGAATATATATCTATATACTGATATACCAAATGATAATGTAAATTTTGAAGTGATGGGAAGAGTCGTAGATATGTGTTCGATACCGAACACTGAAGTTGTTTACGTACTTACAAAAGCTCCCAAGTCACATGAAAAGATTAAATACCGACTATCATATTCATTACATGACATGAGAGAGGTATCTACAAACTTGTGTAAAGAAATTGTAAATGAGATGACACAAAACATCATAAGTATTGCTATTTGTATTTGTATTTTGCATTCTTGAAAGTGTCTCTCTATATTTTTTTAACTTCTCTTTTATTGACATATGATATTTTATTTGGCATAATTTTGTTGAAAGTTGTTCAATTAGGTTGTGAGGCATTCATTTCATAGAGCATGATATCATGAAAGTTGTCAGCAATTTCTACTTAGTGTCAGAAGAATATATGGAAAATAAGAAAAATGTAGTAATTGACGATGCTACAAAACTACATCCAAAGAATCAGAAAAAAAAGGCCTCTGGTGGATAAATATAGCAAGGGTAAACAAGTTAATTTTGAGGATGATGAAGTTGAAACTGACAATGAAGCATATGTTGCCATTACTGAAGATGACATTGGAACTGAGAAAAGTCGTAAAAGACCAAAAGTAACAATGCCCAAGAATAAATCTGTTGAGAATGTTATGACGAAGAAAAGTAAAGTTGAATATTTTGAAGTAGTTATTACCAACAGTCAAGAACCTATTGAAACTTCAAAAGAAAGCATAGAAATCATTACACAAAGAGCTGATTTAGATGATGGCATCATCACAACAAAACAAAATGCCATTCGACAGAATTTGATAAAGAGAAACTTAATTGATAGTGGTCGTACATTTCAGCTTAATGTCAGACAAACCTATAAGGCAAGTGAAGGACAATGCCAATATCAAGTCAGAAAGCCACATCATCTGCATGTTCACAACTTGAAGACATTGATGAGGTACAATCCATATGCTCATGTGGTTAGTTATGTGCTTCTTGTTGATCCACTTCAAGTTCCCAACAAAGAAGCATTTGATAAGTCAAAATGTTTTGAATACAATTATTATGTGCTTGGGGGGAACCATTCTGTAGAATCTCAAAGACAATTGATGGAGGAATATCCTAATAACCCACGTTTTGAAACAATGAAATGTATCATTTATGCTGGTTTAAATGAAACAGAAGCAAAGTTAGTGGCATGGGATCATAATTCAGATAATGAATATAAGATGTCTATGACTTTCATCCAAAGGGTTAGATTTATTCATAGTGAATTTCAAGAAAAATGTGGTGGGGATAGGATAAATGTTATTGCAGATTTCCGAAAGGAATGTTGTATGGAACTAGGCTATCAAATTGAAGAGAAAACCAATTCAAAAGGCGGAAAAGGCAACAAAAATAGTGATTTATTCAGAGGTGTTGATAACATTTTCCAATTGGCATTTATAACTGGAGATGTTTGGAAGTTGATTGATGAGATTTTTAGCATGTGGGAAGACATTGGCATTAAAAACCAGAGGGTCAAAAGGTCTAAGCCATTGATATGTAGCAATAGTAAATAAGCTCCTGAACTAAAGCAACTTCCAGACGATATGACTATCACACCTTAGAGGATGATGCAAGGAGTCAAAGATGAAAAAATTGTCAAAACAATATTATCTCGTGTGAGGTCAGGGGAATTATCATTTGAGGAAATGTCTGAAGAATTTCAAAAGTAAGTTTTCCAAAGTATTTTTATTTATTTCTAGATTATAGTTATATTTTAAATAAAACATGTTGTTCTTGGTAGTATTTGTTATACATATCATTATATTAACTTTTTCTTACTTTATCTATGCAGTCACAAAGTTTACATGAAAATTCAAGAACAAATGTTTAAATTGTTGAATGAAGATAGTTGGGATGATGTTGTATGCAACTATCCAGATTCAAGTTCTACATAAACATTAAAAGCTTTTTATCTTGCATTTAAAAAGGTATCTTGATTTATACATTTATTTTTATTCATCTGTGTACTATTTTTAGTTTAAAACTTACACATATATTTGTTTATTTGATAAAAGATAAGGAATGAAGATAATGGAGCACCAGACAGTTTCAAGACTTTTATTGAAAAAATAAAGATCGAAAGACTGAGGAAGCAACGTATTAAGAATGTTGAACTTGATCCAACTCTTAATAATTTCATTTGGAATGGGCTAGACACTATTCAATATCAAGTAATACAAGGCGACTATGAAGACATTGCTAAACTCATACCAAAAAGGGATTATGCCCTAGTTATTGCATATATTCCCCATGGTTTCAATATTCCAAACATTTACTATGATAGGGACCCTTATACTTATCAAGCTTTTAATAAAGTGGTTGCGGGATTTGTAGAAGTGACGTCATCACCATTATGGAGATTTGTGACATTTCATTCAGACACACAATTGGCAATGATATTGTCAAGCTTCGAGGGGAAAACGAATTCAAGGATGCAGAGTACATAGTAAGATGTTTAAAATGTATATTTGATTAATGTTGAAAAATTCATTTATGTACAAGTTAATTGAACTTTTACTATTTCATGTTACACGCAAAAGTCAAATCTTCTTAACAATGAAGGTCAACAATTTATAAATGACCGTGAGTTCATTCATATTGATAGTTGGGCAAAAGACGATAGCCATATGTCTATGATTTTTAATCGGGTGCACGGAAAGAGTCATAGCCAAATAGTGATTTATGATGTTGTTGTGAGAAAATTAACATATGAAGACAAAGAAACAAAAGGAGAGATAGTTAACATTTATAAAAAACCACAATTATTGATTAACTATCTTATAGACATATGTTCAAATGAAGGAGATTAGGTTCTAGATTTATTTGTTGGCTCAGGTAAGTCTTATTATATGGAATTGAATTTCAATATGTTCTGTTTTTAATTAATATGTCATTGTAATAACTTACTTCATTATTTATTTTATGCTTGATAATTAGATACAACACTAGCATGCCGCCTTCAAAAAGGAAGAAATTGCATTGCATTTGAGAAAGATCCATTACAGTGCAATTTCATTGAGAAAAGAATTAATGCTCTTCAATTTCTTCTAGATGCAATGCAAGAAATTGGGTTGAAGAAAGGGGACTTTAGTGAATCACGTGTGGAAAAAAAGGCAAAGGAACCCCAACCACCATTACATGGAATGTTTGGAAAGACATACATTGGGAGATTCCCAGACATCAAAGATCCATTAGAAGAGGAAAATGAGCAAAAGAAAGCAGAAAATATTGTGGAAGAAGACAATGATGAAACTCTAGAGGATGAAGAGTTTGGATTACGTGACATTGTTGATTAAATTTAAGTTATGCTTGGAAATCAAGCTTTGCAATGTTTTGACTTTGACATTTTATGAGAAGAATAATCAATCAACTAAGGTTGTTATGCATTCAATAGTTTGTAATATGTGATTTTCGCATTGATTTTTAGGTTAATCATTATTTTTTGAAAAAAAGTGATTATTATTATTTTTTTGACATGAAATTCATAAAAAAAATATTATTTAACCATTTTTAGTTAAAATTTTTCGTATAAAAATTGTGATTTTGACATGTCAATTCTAGCAAAAAATTATCAAAACGTGTAGTTTTTTTGTTATATTTATGTTAAAAATGGTTATTTTTATGTCCATTGTTAAAAAATATTGTTTTTTAGAAACAATTGTTTCATGCGGATTGAAAAATTAATTGAGGATGTATAAATATGTAGATTATCTAAAATTCAAAATATCGACTTTCTAATTTAAAAATGCAAAACAATAAAAATCCCACTACAAAAAAAAATTAAAATTAAAATAAAAAACACGAAAATATCAAGAAAGTAACCACTTCAAAAACTATGAAATTTAGAAAATAATTATTTACATTTCATACACTAGAAAATTTAAAGTCAAAAAATAGGTCTTTTAAAAAAAGGGTGTGATGCAGAATACTCATTTTTTTAAATCAGCATAAAAATCACTACCATTCTAAAACGTAATGTACATTAAAAAATTAAAGTGCCAAAAACTATGCTCTAAAAAAAACATGTGTGTTCTGCATCATCCCTTTTCAAAATTAGGTTACTTTTTTGCTATCTCTACGAAACGGGTAATAGTATCAGTTCCTGTTTCAAAGTTTACATTGTTAAAGATCCATATAGATAGGAATCCTACTAATATGCTCACTAAGATTCTACCACGAAATAAACATGAGTTATGTAGAGGCATGGTAGGACTAGGTGTGACTTGATTCATGATTCTTATTTGACTTCAAGTGGGAGAATGTTAAGTGTGAAGCCAAATTCATGAATCACATGCAAGATTCTAGATCCTTCTACACCGCCATTAGTTTCTAGATCTCTAGGATTCTAGATCTTTTTACACCACCATTAGTTTCTAGATCTCCAAGATTCTAGATCCTTCTACACCGCCATTAGTTTCTAGATCATTCCAGATCTCCATCTGAATCACATGCAGGATTTTAGATCCTCCTTCAACCTCTCTAAATTTGTAATTGCTATGGCTAAGGAAAGCAAGCCAAGGTCCACGCCTGTTACATAATAAAAAGTGATTTCTGTTCTCTAGTGATTGTTTTATCTATTCCGCTGTTTCTGATGTAGTAATCTTGTTGTTTCTCCATTTGTCTATCTCTGAAATCATTCTTTGATATTATTGTCTAAGTCTTTGAGTATAAATCTGTTGTGTGTTATGTATGCTCTGAACTAAGAGTTGTATATTCTGAGAATAATTGATTTTAAAACATACATAGTAGTACCAGGCAATCAAGAACCATGAGAAGCACATTGAAATACACCAAACACAAGGAATTTGTGGCCCAATGGTAGTGTTCATGACATATCAAAAGGTTGTGTGTTTGATTCACGCTGAGTTCATCTTTATAATCTTCCATAAGATGGCCACTAAAACATATTTAACACGGTCACTTAATATAATGTTTTTTTTTTCAAAATAAATATGCCAATTATGCCAGCAGAACACATTTAACATAATGAGATAAATTGATTATTAATGTTGTTAATTCATGTTGGAACACCTCTCGCAGAATTTTGTATCTCAAGAGCATCCTTTATTTTATTCTATTTTATTTTTGTTGCAACCATCGATTCGATCTCTAAGACCAGGTGCACACATGATAGTTTTTACATTATTCGAGTTTGAAAACTCATGACGGATGTCTTTGTATCCAACTCGCAAGAGAAGGTCAGTAAACTTGAATATTTTCAATAATCTCTGGTGGCTATAGTGTTAGATTCGAATCCCATACTTTTTGGAATTTGTAACACATTTCACATATAAGATGTTGAAATTAGAAAATATTGTAAGTGTTTTGTCATCTAATTGGTCTGGTCTTTTTATACAATAAACACAACAACACATCTCCTACAACACAAGTATGATATTTTCTATGTTATGTATATGTAAAAATGTTTTCCAAACTATATTCTCTTGTATCGATCAATTAACCAATTCGAAGCTATATTAATGCTCAAGTCTGCATACTGAAATGATTCTAGCTTGTAACGCTCCTACGACCACTGGGATGGTCGATGCCAGACTATGTAAGATTTGTTGGAATCTCTACACCCAAGTTTTTCTCTCTATTGACCTAACCACAAGGGTATTACACATTAGATTCTCTGTCATAGAGCATCTTTGTTTATCTTTGGCATCGTTAGTCTATTCAAACTATGTAACATTCCAATAGATGACAGAATAGGAATTGCATAGTTATCACCTTTCCCATTCTCAGACATAGGAGCTATTTATTGTTTTTGAACTTGAAACGCGTAACAAAAATGCTAAAACCCTAAAAGATGATTTTATATGTTTTTTCTGTGATGATTTATGGTTTTAATGTTTCATCTATGATGGAAATGATAAGATATGTCATTCAGGGGGAGCTATTCATTTTCTTCTAATAGCTTATTACTGGAATTATGGTTGTGATTACTTATGCATCTATTGTGATCTAGATTGGTGATAAAGAAAATCCATAGGTTCAAGGGAAGCCTCTCCTATGCTTCCAATAATTCATTTTTGGTTCACTATGATTAACTTGAGCACATATGATATATAGTTATTATTGTTGTCTATAACATTGCTTGCTAGATGCTGATGCTATTCTGTCATGGTTAATGACTGATCTATTGTTGTTGATCAGTCTTCTTGCATCTCTTAATGTTGATTAAAAAATGGATTGATGTTTGATATTGATTGTATAATTCATGGACATGATTGATAAATTCTTCACATATGTTGCTTGACATGTTATTGTTTATGGATATCATGATGATATTGAAGTTGGTCTTATGATACTACTTGTTAATGGATGCATGGTCATTCTGCTTTGGGAGATGAATGGTTGTGTCAGTCATTAATGAATGTCATATATTGATTCTATGTATCATCATTTAGGTATTTTATTACATATCTCTAGAGGATCCAATATATGCTTAGGGGAAGAATGGTTAATTGAGCTCATTGAAATCAATCTTATAATGTTATATATCACAAGGGGAGCTCTTCTCTTGGTTCAGTTAATCCCTTTGCACTTGATGTTAGAAGGGGAGAGAAACTTGGTGGGTTATTGTTTTGCAGAATGTTTCCATCAAGTCTAAAGGGGAATATTGTTGGAATTATGGCTCCGGTGTTGTCCTTGATGGCAACCTACACCGATGTTTAGCCTATCTTGATGTTTGATGCTTCATGGATTGATGTGCATATATTTGATTAGAACAAGATTGTATGGTTATCAATATGTCTACATGGAGGATTATTTGATCACTTGTTCATCTCTTTAATGTCTCCATGATTTGAATGAAATGTCATAGTTGTTCAATACCTAGTGCATGATTGAAATCTCATCATAGTTTTCATGAATGGAGTGATTGTTTATGACATAGTGATGGTTAATAGTTATGCAGTACAAGATTTGAGTAATGTCATGGGGAGCCTTGCATTAATTATTTCATATGTTCTTTTTTGTGATGATTTATGATTCTAATGTTTCATCTGTGATTTACAGAATTAGATATTCCCTTGTTCAGGGGGAGCTACTCATTTGCATCCAACACCCCATTGTTGGAATTATGATTGTGATTGTTGATGCATTTATTGTGATCTAGATCAATGTTAAAGAATTTCCTTAGGTTCAGGGGAGGCCTCTCTTATGCTTCCAATATTTGATTGTTGGTTCACTATGATTAGCATGAACACATCTGATATATAGTTATTATTGTTGTCCAGAACCTTACTTGTTATATGTTGATGTTATTCTGTCATGGTTAACGATTGATCTATTGTTGTTGATCGATCTTCTTGCATCTCTTAGTGGTGATTGAAAAATGGATTTATGTTTGATATTGATGTTATAATTCATGGACATGATTGCATATCTTGGTTAATTATTGGTTGATACACTCTTCACATATGTTTGTTCACATGCTACTTTTGATGGATATCATGATGATATTGAAATTGGTCTTATGATACTACTTGTTGATGGATGCATAATCATTTTTATTTTGGAGATGAATGGGTGTGCCAGTCATTAATGGATGTCATATATTGATTCTATGTATCATCTTTCATTTCTTTTATTACATATCTCTATAGGATCTCGTATATGCTCCGGGGAAGCATGGTCAGTTAAGCTCCTTGAGATCAATCTTATAATGTTGTATATCATAGAAAGAGTTCTTCTCTTAGTTCAATTCATCCCTTTGTAGTTAATATCAAAAGGAGAGAGAGACTTGGGGGGTTATTATTTTTCAGAAGGTTGCCATCAAGTCCAAAGAGGTATATTGTTGGAATTATGGCTCTAGTGTTGGTGTTGTCTTTGACAGAAACCTACATTGATGTCGACCCTATCTTGATGTTTGACGCCTTCATGGATTTATGTGAATATACTTGATTAGAACAATATTGTATGGTTATCAGTATGTCTACATGGAGGATTATTTGATGACTTTTTCATCTCTTATATGTCTCGATGATCTAAATGAAGTGTCATAATTGTTCATTACCTAGTGTAGGATTGAAATGTCGTCACAGTTTGCATGAATGGATTGCTTGTTTATGATATAATTATGGTTAAAAACTATACACTATAGGATCTCAATACAAGAAGAGGTATATGAGGCCTACAAAAAATTAGTAATATGATACATAGACTTCATAGGCATGAATAAGTGTTGAAGAACAAGTAACAAAAATTGGGCAAGTTTTGGACCAAGAAAAGGTGTGTTTCCCTAGCCCAAACTATAGTTTCATGGAGGAAAGCCCAAGCGTGCATCTAGAAAGCCCCAACGACATGAGAGAATGTCCATGGGTGCGGCCTCCCAACCACATGGAAGAGAACATGTGGGTGTGGTTGGGCCTGTAGGTAAAAAAATAAATTCTACACACGATACCAGGGCTTTTACCTAGAGAATTTGTGTGCACAATGGGATTGATTTGGTCAATGATTACTATGGTTGGTTTTTCCCTGTGGTATGGTGAATACATTAGTAATTTACCTGAGGTATTTAGGGGATTGAATTATATATAAGGAGATTGAACCAAAGCATTTTGGGTGTACCATCATTGAGATGTTGTGTGTTATATTTGAGAAGATGTGCAAAAGGAAGCACATATCAACTTAGATATGAAGGAGATATGATGGGAATTAATTATTTGTTTATATTATGTGTGATTTTCAAGAGCTATACTTAGTGATTATTTATAAATATGATGTATTAAATATCCTACATGTCTAATATGGTTATCTTTCAGGAGCTTCTTACAATATGGAAATTTAATATTCAGAAACTATACTCACTGTAGAGATCTAACAGTCCTCTTATATGTGTTAAACCTTGATTGCTCCAATTATCTTTATGCATGGGTTATTGTTTTGACAGAGACTTGTATGATCCCTTGACTGTGTAGTGGGTTTATTACAGTGGTTTGTGCCTTATGATTATCTTAATGAAGCATGCAATGACTTTATTAATACTTGGAAAAAAATTTATTCAGAGATAAGTTTATGAAGAAATATTTTGATTTGAAAAATGTCTATTGGTCTTCTCCTATGAATTTGAATTCAGTGAATGACTAATTTTCCTTTGGTTGAGTTTACTTGGTACTTTAAATATCTATTTATGTATAGTTGCAGAAGGTCTTTTGCATAAGTAATTGAACAAGTATATGCAATGATGCCTTCTATAGTGTTGTTGTTTCTCTTATTCATATGAATTCAAAGATTAAAATATGTTCTGAGGAGCAAAGGTTTATGATGTAGAGTATTATGTGCCTTGATTGATACCTTCTAGACTAAATACCTTGAATTATTATCCCTCTATGATTCACTTGATTTGGAGCAAAGAGAAGGCCTTATATTATGCAGATATAAATGACAAAGATCCATATGAAAGTGTGATGCTTTGATATTATATTATTTTAGTTTATGAAGACAATTTTGTAGTAGGGTTTTGTAGGTATAGAGTCCATTTATGGATGTCTTTGATTGACATATTTTCTTACATCATAAACTAGTTATGAACTTGTTGCAGAGGTTATGGTGAATAATATGTTTCTTGTCCTTTTGCATGATGTTGTAGTTTGATGAGTTTTGTTGTTGGACAGTGAAAAAAGTAATGTTATCTTCTTAGATCAGTGATATTCATTGACTGGATCTAAATAATGGTATGATTGACACATTTCTAAACCTTTGCGACTTATTGGACAAAGATTATATCTATTTGCTATTGCTTGCTATGTTGAATGGTTTGATTAATATTGGCCTAGCATCTGATAAGACTTATGAAATATTTTCTTTATGACAACCTTGAGTTGGTGAGCATGATATTTGCTTGAAAGGTCTGACTTGGCACTTGGTATTTGAAATTTTGTATCTTGATAGTTTGTTGAGTATTTGACAAATATTTCACTTGGAATCTTATTGGAACTGCTTGAAATTTATGACACTATTGGTATTATGACTTAATGAGTTCCTTGAGTTAAGTTGACTTATGATAGATGGATAATCTTTAAACTTATAACTAGAAAATATTTATATGGCTTGTCATGGTTAAACTATTTGATTGATTTGGTATTGACAGTGGTGACTTGGCTCGGTTGAGAAGGGTTATTTGGCATATTGGTATTGAGTCATATTTAGTGTTTTAGCATTGGCATTCAATGATCTACACATCATTATTTAATATTGGTATTGGTCTTCAGTGGCTTTCTTTTGGTATATTGGTTGGTTGTGATTTAGTATTGATATTCAATGATTGGTTTGCTTCAGTATTCAGTGATTTGATGCTTCAGTGATTTAGTTGGTTTACAGTGCTTCAATGATTTAGTATCTTAAATGGTTCAGATTGGTATCTTTGGTTTGAGATTATTGTAGGTGTGGGTCCACTTTGAAAATTGATAAAAGGTGGCCTAAAGGTTGTTTGATTGACAAGTGGAACCAGTGTGAAAGATTATGAAACGTGGTCTATGGAGGTATTGAGGGTTGTAGCCTCTAGTGAAGGAATTGTAGCTCCCTTCCAATAGGATCTAGTGAATGATTAGAGGTTGTAGCCTCAGGGTTAATAACATCCTTCCCATGGGTGTTGTAGAATGAGTGGAGGTTGTATCCTCTTGCAAGTAGGAGCTGGAGTGCTAGAAAGAGTCCATGTCAGTACACGATCAAGATGTAATGAAGATTTTCTTTATATAATAAGAAAGAAGACATAGAAAACAACAACAATGGTTTTTTCCCCACATTGGGTTTCCACCTAAAATCTCGATGTTGCTACCTGTCTTATGTTAATGTGATGATGTGCCTTGTGTTAGTACCCTGTAATTAAGTATAGGATGAAAACAAGATCATAGGGGTAACCAAAAACCTCTTGTAGGCTAAGGTCCAACCCCTCTAGCCTTGGCGAGGGTTGTCTCCCTATCTCATGCTATCAATCACCTAGATGAATGATAGATTTGGGTTTTAAGCTGGCTATGAATTATCAGAAATTGATTTTTGGTTTAATTTTTTGAAATTGGGTGCAGAGGGTGAGGGATATTTTGGGTCAAAGTTACAGATCCAAATGAATAAGGGACATAACTCATTTTGTGACAGGGGAAAGAGGTCGAATTACTAGTGATTTATCAAAAGTTCGTTGTAGCAAAAAGATAAATGAGGTAGGGGAAAGATGACAAACTAAGCATCAAATCATAGATGAATTCACATTTTCCATGGAAGAACAGTCATGCTTATATTTAGTTGAAAACTAAACCAGAGAAAGTACATGAATTATGAAAAAAATTAAAATAAATAAATAAATAAATAAATAAAAAATCAACTGAGTAGGAAGACCTTATACAATACTAAACTATATCTGGAAATAAAATAGATTTGATTCACAGAGGAAAACATACCAATAAAGCATGACACACATATCACTTTTCAAACAACATTCACCTTCTTCTATTCTTTTGGTAAAATAATGTAATACAAAACAACCTTAGTCTCTTACAACTCAAACCCAACTGAACCCTTTTGTCATTTCTTGTTCTTCTTAAATACAATTAAGAAGAACTTCTTGCATGGAAAACAAAAGACCAGATATAATGTATCTTCTATCTACAAAGAAGATTGATACAATCCTATCTTGGAAACATCATGAATTAAATCTTTATGAAAACTCAACAACACCAAGAAATGAAAATCAATATTATCAACCTATCCATAACTATCATGATCACTAAAAACCTGTCACGATCACTATCATGACTACAAAAGGTCCAAAAATAACCGGAATACGAAACAACTTGAGTGATGATTTCACAATATACTTCCAGCTCAACATAGTCACAAGGCGTATCAAATGAAACTGAGTTGATGGGTATAATGAAAATGTTGTTGTGTTGGACTAGGACCCACTAGATACTTTCCTCCATGCATGCAGACCTTAGAAATGCCTAGTCACCACTTATGTAGTAGTTGCACGTAAAAATTCAAATTATAAGTTTGCTTTTCATTTCCCACTCAAAAACATTGCAATATCCAACAATTCATCGCATATACCTTATAATTCCCATAACGTATCAAAACTCCAAAAAAAATCACAGTTTTCATAAACCAATATGACCTCTTGTGATTACAAAATGAGACCTTAGCTACATATATTTTGACTTTTAACAAAATGGAACAGAGTATATGATAAAAAATGAGTAAATTCAGTCAATATACCAAATCTACCTCCTCCTTTTCTTGTTGTATGATGGTTTGGTCTCTTTGATGGAGGTTGTTTTGACTTTTAGCTAGGCTTCTTCTTCTAATGTGTGTCTGAGCTCTCGGTTCTCCTTTTACAAATAGGAAATGGTAAGATGAGCCTTAGCAAGGCTATCCTCCAACTTTGTAATTTCAAGGTATTTGTCCTCCATTTGCACATCTTGCTCACCTCTTGCATCCTATTCTGACATATCATCTGGGACATCAATTTTATTTTGAGGAGTTGACTCCTCAATCAAATGCTTTGTAGAAAATCTAGTCCTCAACCTCGTCCTCGGTCTATGTAGAAATTGTGCTTCTTCCTGTGCCATTTTGATATGGAATTTCCCTTTATTAGTTTCTCTCTTATCCCTCACTAGTTCCTTCACTGTCTCTTAAGCCTTAGGTTCTTCTTCATGTTTCTCCATTGGAAAAATTTCTGCATAATCCAACATACTTGAAGTTGACAAGAAACCATCCCAAGACATATTTCTTTTCTCTAACTCATGCAAAACCAATAGTTTTATCAATGCAAAGTGGAATAAGCTAGGCAAGTGTTTCTCTCCCTTGGACTGGACCCTTCTGCCATCTTGCCCAATCCTTTGAATAGGTAATAAGGTAATTTTAGTCTCCTCTTACTAGAGAAGTGCATCAACAACCTAATGCGATACTGGTAAACCTTATTGCAGTGGCCTTCACATGTAAAATATCTGTGTTACCTATAACAATTGACTGTAGTGATTAAAGAAGTGGCTCCTTCGAAATATGGTGTCATATTTGTCCTTGTATTGAGGTTTTACAAACTCTTTAAAATAAGAGGCATATAAATCCTTGCCTCTGAACCAACTCTCATGCTGTAAAGGAATCTTTGTAGCTTGAGAAATAGCTTCTTGAGACACTGTAAACTCTAGATCACCAATTTTGACCTTGTCGCCTTTAAAGTTTAGGGAAAACATGCTAGCAAGTTGGAAATGATGGTCATGTGTTTTAACTTTCTCACAAAAGGATATGCACCTTTTCCTTTCGAATGCCACTCAGATTGCAGGTTCAGATTTCACCATATCTAAACTTCTAGAATCAACATGAACTACTTCCCCTCCCTTTTCATTGCTTATGCTCCCTGGAATTTCCATATGGCTTCTTGAAAAACTATAGCACAAATTTTCAATGATGTTTTCATGGCACACCAAGTCTGTGGAGGACACGTTAACTGACAGAAAATTGGAAACAGTGTTAGTAAATTATATATTACAATGCAATGGAACACATAAAATATATTGCATAAATATAAACCCAAAAAACACATAAAACAAGAGAGACACAGATATACGTGGTTCACCCAATTTAGGCTACATCCATGGGAAACAGTCAGTCCTTCCTTTTATATTATCCAGCAAACTGAAGAGATACAACTTACAATAGATTCGTTGTAATTCCTTCTTCTCTCTCGCTCAATCTCCTCTCTCTTTATCACTTAGAATATAGATCTACATAGATGCAATACAATTCCCTCATGTATAATGACGGGTTGCTTTCTAGGGAAAAAAAACCCCTAAATTAAACATAACTTCTATTGTGAGATATCTGCCTAATGAACGACCTAGATTGACTACGAAATTACAACATTTTACAAGGCAATTTTACATCTATTTTTAGCTTCAGGAGCGCTGCTCCCAATCCTCGGCCAGGAAGGGTTCCTAAATATCACTGTCGGCCCCCCTGGACCGCCCTTGCAGCGCAAATATTATGGGCAACATTGCCGCCACATTATGAATTGGTGTCCAATGCGGTGATACCTATGAATAAGGAAGATAATCAGGCTCCACACCCAACAAATGGGAAGGATGACAACATGATGTAAAGAGGTGACTGACATGGTCTTCACAAGAGTCAAATGACTTTAGCTTTTTGTGCCCTGACAATCTTGTACAATGCAATGTATGTGAAAAGCAGTTGTGCCAATTATCATAAAATTTGACTAACAAGCTTATGTATAGGCACACATCGACTCATACAAAGTGACACACAAACCATAAGTATTTAAAAATCTCTCAAACACAGGGAAAACAATATTCAGGGTTTGCACAATGATTATGCAACAACGCACACAAAATTTATCAATCAATGTGTAACTAATTGTTAAGGGAAAACTGTGGCTAGAAAGGTATTTTTCCTACCTTGGACAACAAGAAAACTCTATTAGAAGTGGTGGTAGACCTTTGTAAGGAGATTGAAGTGGTTGAGCAGCAATTGTGCAATGATTATGTAGCTGGGAACTTTGTCAGTTGTTGTGCAACAACCTTCTCCTAGTTGAAAATACTTGCTTTCAAACCCATGCCAAGATGAAATTGGCCTTGTCCTATGAAAATTATCAAATTTTCTCAGAGAAGAGCACAAACTATATATTGGAGAGAGAATGATGGTAATATGAACATAAATTTGAAAATGTGTGTCTCATGTGTTTTCTTTGGTCATGGGTGTAAACTTTCGGTAAATGGTTATTATGATCACGAATTATGAATGATGCTAATGAGTTGTGGAGGGATGTAGTAGCAATGATGATGAGAGGTGATTTAAGGAGGGGGGTGTGCAGATGATGTTGAATGTAAATGAAGGGGGTATATGGAAGATAATATATGAATGGAAAGAGTATATGGAAGCAGTATATAAAATAGAACCATGAATTATGAAAGGTGGAATGGGGGCATGATGAACACCATTAACAACTGACCCACATAAATTTAATTAATGAAACCTAAATTGTTCTATTCATGGTTCTGACTTGTGATACATACCCCTTGAACCCTAAATGACTCTACATAAAAAAATAAACTTATGACCTTCTCATAGAATCAAACTCTCTTAAATTCAATCTTGTCTTTAAGGACCCTCTATGAAAAACTTGTAGGGACCTTCATGAGCACCAGTATTGCAGCAAGGATGCTGCAACTCCTGGGCTACAAACTTTACTTCATCAATCCAGGGTTCGTACAAACTTGGAGGTGACTATTGTATACACAAATAGATGTAATGGGTCCACTCTTTGTCACTACTGAGCTGGGGCGATAGACCAATAGGGCTTCTCAAACCAACCTTCTATTGATTTAGAAGAAGTTTGATTACCAATTGAGAGAGGATAATTTTACCCTAATTAAGAGAATTGAAATGCTACTTACTGCAGTAATGAAATACTAAAATATATGCCTACAAAACACATAACTCATCTAGCTATTGGTTAATATACCTTTCTTTCAAAAGAAATATAATTTAACACGTGAAATCTCAACTAACCTAAGCATGAAATCTGATCTAAACAAGCACTTAACAACTGGGTGCATGAATGAATATAAAGGATTTTTTCCTTTTATCTTTTTGTAAAAATGTGAATGCTAAATATTTCTTGGTTGCAAGGCAGGAGAGATAGGTATGGAGTGTTGGGTTGGGTTATATTCTTTCCATGACTAGCTTTGCTATATTAGGTGGGCAGACCTACCTATGGTTTTGTGCATGGTTTTCGCACATGGTTGTGAGCGCAATGGTTTTCGGTCCATGATATTGGATGCTTTGGCATGTATATATATGTATTGTAACATTGAAAAGAACATAATGAAAAATCAATCTGGTAGTCCCAGTTTTGGGATCCAGGGGGAAATCTCTGTGTATACTTGTTTTATGTGTTATGCTCCCATTATTGTTTATTTTTTGTGTTTTAGAATTTGCATGCAGTTAATTTATATATGGGGTTAAAACCTACATTTGGTATCAGAGTTGTTTTGGCTTCAAGGGGACGCCTTTGTTGCTGAGGGGTTTCGCTCGGGCCTGTGGTAGACCCTGTTAAGTGGGATATTTGCGCGATCGATTTTGGTCGTGAAAGAAGATGGAAAGCAGTGGAAAGATAGAGATCAAGAAATTTAATGGTCAGAGTTTTGAGTTATGGAAACTCAAGATGGAGGACCTATTGGTAGATAAAGATCAATGGATTGCTGTAGATCTAGGTACTAAACCAATAGGAGTGTCCAATGAAGAATGGAAGAAGTTGGATCGAAAGGCAAAGAGCACAATACGATTGTGTGTCTCAGATTCAGTATTTCTGAATGTATCATGGGAAGCTACGCCTAAGGCTTTGTGGGACAAGTTAGGGACTTTGTACCAATCTAAGTCTCTAGTGAATAAATTGTTCCTACGGAAAAAGCTTTATAATCTGAGGATGAAAGACGGAGACTCGGTGACAGAGCATATGAACGCATTTAATATTGTGGTAGTTTAGTTATTATTTGTTGATATTAAAATTTCATATGAAGATAAGTGCATCAATTTGTTATGTTCTCTGCCACATTCATGGGATAGTCTGGTTATTGCGATAGGTAGAAATGCAATTGTCTTGCAGTTTGATGAAATAGTCTCATCCTTACTGACAATGGAGATGAGATGGAAAAATATGGAGAGCTAGAATGGTGATGCATTGTATGTACGAGGAAGGTCCCATAACAGAAACAAAAGATAAGTCATTGAGTGGGAAATCTAAATCTAGAGGGAGATCTAAATATTCAGGAAAACCTATAAAGGTGTGCTGGAAATGCGGAAAGGAAGGGCACTACAAAAGGGACTGTAAATCTAAATCTCCTAACAAAGGAAAGGGATCAGATGACGTTCCTTTTGCAGAGGCAAAAACCACCTCAGATGAAGGTGGGGATGTGTACTTGGCTTGTTCAAGTACACATGTATATCATGATGCATGGTTGATTGACTTAGGTGCATCCTTTCACTTCACTCCCCATAGAGAGTGGTCATGCGAGTATGAGAAATATGATGGTGGTGAGGTCTTCTTTGGGGATGATAAGAAGGCTAAAATCATTTGCCATCAAAAATTTAAGTTGAATTTACAAGGTGGAAGGATTAGAACACTTCCGAGTGTTCTACATATTCCTGCATTGGCTAGAAATATGATTTCTATAAGCAAGCTGGATGATGCAGGTGTAAAAACAATGTTCGAGAAGGATACCTGCAAGATGGTTTGGGGAGCACTGGTATTGATGCAGGGAGTTCAGGTTGGAACTCTGTACAAATTGCAAGGTAGCACTATTGTTGATGGGTGCAACATTTCTGTGGTTCCTGAAAGTGGAGCAGAAAATCCAGTGGTCTTTGGAGAAAAGACCATGCTATGGCCTCAAAGGCTTGGACATATTGGAGGGAAGGACCTTCTAATACTTCATGGTAAAGGTATGGTAGAAGGTATGAATAATAGCTCTCTGGATTTTGATTTCTGTGAAAATTATGTATATGGGAAGCAGAATTGGATCAGTTTCCTCTCGAGTGGTAAGAGGGTGAAAGATATATTAGAGCTTGTGCACAGCGATGTGTTTGGACTTGTGGAGGTTCCATCACTGGGTAAGTCTGTGTACTATGTATCATTTGTAGATGACTTCTCAAGGAATACATGTATATATTTCCTTAAGAATAAATCTGAAGTCTTTGACATGTTTACAGAATTTAAGGCTCTGGTGGAAAACAAAACAGAGAAGAAGATAAAGGTGTTGAGGATAGATAATGGTGGAGAGTTTTGCAAGGAGGAATTTCAAGAATTTTGTAAGAATTGTGGTATAGCATGGCAGAAGACTACATACACACCTGAGAAAAATGGAGTTGCACAAATAATGAACAAGATGTTGATGGAAAGGGCAAGAAGCATGTCATTGGTGTCAGGTTAGGACAAGAATTATGGGTAGAGGCAATGGAGACTGCATGTTAAGTGGTCAATAGATCACCTTCATTAGCATTGGAGGATAAGACTCCACAAGTGGTATGGACTGGTAAGAAAACCCTCTTTCTCATCTGAGGGTATTTGGATGTGACACATATGTACATGTTCCAAAGGAGAAAAGAAAAAAGTTGGATAGTAAATCTGAAAAGTGCATCTCTATTGGGTATAAGGATGGTTTAAAGGGTTATAAACTTTGGAACCCAGTAAGGAAGGTTGTGTACAACCGAGATGTGGTGTTGAGAGAGGTGAAATATGTTGTTAAACATGAAGTCCAACCAAAGGAACCTGAGAAGATAGAGTTTGAGCTAAAGGAGGAAGAATCGGACTCTACAGTATAAGAGGAATCAGAAGACGAACATCCAAAAAATCCGGTTGTGAGAAGATTAGTTCGAGAAAGAAGGCAGTCAGAAAGGTATAGTCCATTTGATTTCTGTTCAAATTTTACTTTATCTATTACTGATGATATTCCTAGAACTGTGAAGGAAACAATAGATTCAGAGGATGGCAAACTTTGGAAAGAGGCCATGATTGATGAAATGGAATCTTTGCACACAAATGAGGCTTTGGATCTGGTGAAGTTACCGGCTGGAAGGAAATCCATTGGAAGAAAATGGGAATTCAAGAAGAAGACAAATGTAGAAGGAAAGGTGGAGAAGTACAAAGCTCAGTTTGTAGCAAAAGGTTATTCCTAGGTGTCGGGAATTGATTTTGGTGATATTTTTTCTCATGTTGCCAAGGTAGCTTCTATTAGATTACTTTTATCTGTTGTTGTTGCTTTTGATTTTGGGGTAGAATAGATGGATGTGAAGACAACATTTCTTCACGGGGGTCTAGAAGAGGAGATCTACATGAAGCAACCTGAAGGCTTTGCAGTGAAGAGTAAGAAAGAAATGGTATGCAAGTTAAAAAAGTCTCTGTATGGGTTAAAATAGTCACCAAGGATGTGGTATCAGAAATTTGATACATTTATATGGGGAATTGGTTTCACCAGAAGCAAAGCAGATCAATATGTGTATTTTAAATTAATTGGTGACCATGTTATTTATCTGGTCTTGTATGTGGATGATATGTTGTTGGTTGGAAATGACAAAGAAATTATCCAGGATTTGAATACCCAATTGTCCTCCAAATTTGACATGAAAGATCTTAGTGTTGCAAACTATATTTTGTGCATGGAAATTAAAAGATACTTGTTAAAGAGCAAGCTCTGGTTAAACCATAGCAAGTATGTCGAGACAATATTGCAGAGGTTTAATATGCAGGATAATAAACCGGTGAAGGTTCCTATTTCTGTAAGTGTAAAGTTACCTTTTTAACAATGTCCCAAGACACAAGAAGAGGAAGAGGACATGTTCCGTGTTCCATATGCAAGTGCAGTCAGTAGCTTGACGTATGCGATGGTCTGTACTAGACTAGACATTGTACATGTAGTGGGAGTATTGAGAAGTTTTATGTCAAAACCAGGAAAGGATCATTGGATAGTAGTGAAGCTGATTTTCAGGTATTTGCATGGCACTAGTGATTATGGTTTGTGCTACCCAGGAAGACCAGGATTGGACAGAGTTTTGGATATTTGTGGCTATGTTGATGCAGACTGGGTTGGAGATCTAGATCAAAGAATATCTACAAGTGGGTATGTGTTTAACCTATTTATAGGTGCAGTCAGTTGGATGAGTAAGAAACAATCTATAGTGGCACTATAAACTACAGAGGTAGAATACATGGCAGCCACTCATGCAAGCAAGGAAGCAGTTTGGTTGCAGAGATTGTGTTCAAGTATGGGGTTAGTACAGGGAGCTATAAGGATAGACTTTGACAACCAAAGTGCAATTTTCTTGGCAAAGAACCCTGCTTATCATTCAAAGACAAAGCACATTGATGTTCAGTATCACTTTGTGAGGGATATGATAGAAGACAAAAAGGTGTGCTGGTAAAGGTGGACACTTTGAAGAATACTGCAGATGCATTGACAAAATCTGTGAGCTCTGAGAAGTTCTCTTGGTGTAGAGAAAAAATGGGTGTTGCGGGGCTGGATAAATGACTAAGCTCTCTTGTGGCCTCCTGTGGAAAGAAAACAACAAGTGGGAGAATGGTGGGTTGTGTTATATTCTTTCTATGACCAGCCCACGTAGTTAACTAGGGAGTTAGAGGGGGGAAGGAGCCCCCCCTTCATTGCACCAATTATGCAATGGGGGGGGTCATGGGGAGGGTGGTAGGCCCCACTGTTTGCCGGGTTTGAAAGGGTGGGTGGCCCCCCTCTATGGAGTTCAGGGCAGTGCCCCGAGAAAATTGTTTTTGGACCCTATATTAGGGTAGGCAGACCTACCTATGGTTTTGTGCATGGTTTTTGCACATGGTTTTGGACGCGATGGTTTTCGATCCATGGTTCTGGAAGTGATGGTTTTCAGTCCATGGTATTGGATGGTGCAACATGTACAAATATGTATTGTAACATTGAAAGGAACATAAAGAAAAATCAAGCTCATAGTCTTAATTTTGGGATCTAGGGGAAAATTTGTGTGTATATGTGCTTTATGTGTTATGCTCTCTCATTATTTATTTTCTGTGTTCTAGAATTCGTACAAAAGTAATTTTTGTATGGGGTTAAAACCTACACTGACACATTGTTTGGCTTGTGTAAGTGAGGGAATCCATATCAAGAAATATATTAAAACATAAACATAAACAATAAAGATAATACAATGCATACCAAGACATCCAAAGTTTGAAAATCCATGGAAACAAGTATGAATGAAATGCACATGCTAGGAAATCTACAGATGCAATACAATTTTTAGACACACTATGGCTTGAAGATACGCAACAAAAAACTTTCGAACTATGGAAACAAGTGAAAATAAAGAAAGAAGGCAAGTAATTTTTTTGCAATTGTGCTCGTCAGGTGTGATGCCTACAATGACAGAGTGATAGGATCATGTAATGGAGATGGAGGATTCAACAATTGTGAGAGAGGATGATTTTCAATTTGTGTGGTAGAGTGACGAGGAGCTTTGAAAGATAAATCACTATTGTGGCTAGAATTTGAACTGATCTAAAGACTGTAAGATACTGGCATAACCATCAACATGGGCTGAAGTGGTTCGATAGCTTGCAGAAGTTTGAAATCATCAGAAGGTAGATCATCGAAGACCCGTGGCTTAGAAAAATCAACATGGAAAAAATCAAAATCATGATTGGATGAATGGGTGAAAAGATCATGAAGGCCACAATCAAAGAGTTAAAGATTAAACATAGAGGCACCCTCATGATATGAAAAATCATAAAGAGGGGATGATAGAAAACAAGAACTTTCACCCTCTAACTCTTCAAAATGATGAGATGATAGATTGGGAATATTTAAAAGAGAATATTTTTCCTCTGTGCATGTGAATGAAAAATTGGCATTCCACGTGTTCTAAAAATGATCAAAAGAAATAACATCATCAGAAACTAAATTCTCTCAAGATTCAACACGAGTGACAAAATCGCAAAAAATATAAGCATAATGAGGGAGAGGTGTGGAAGGAGAAAAATCAGCCTTCATCGCAGATTATTGTTTATATGTGGACTCCCACACATGGTCATCATAAATGATATCACAAGTTTTCTACACAACACCAACTTCGAGGATCCAAAGAAACATTAGAAATGGGTGAACACAATAACTCACAATATGGACGACCAAAGGAATGAAAGGATGCAGGATAAGGACATAACACTTCATCGCAAACATCAAATTCATAGTCCAAACTTGCACTGGGATTCTTAGTATGTGGGGTGGGAGAAAATGGTGATAAATCAGTAAATGAAATCTCAATATCTCCAACCTCAACCTGTGGAACTAGAACTATTTGATTAGAAGGAGATCAAGAGTTACTCAGTACAAAAGCCTCATCGATCACATATTAAGAAGCTCTAATACCAAGTTATGTTGAGATGCTTTTGAAAGATTCATATTCATGTAGATTCATTGGAATGTGAACAAGAAATTCAAATTTATCTTTCATTAAAGGTGAATCGAAATCATCTTCATAAAATCTCAAAACAAAAATGAATGAAATGATCGTGAAAATCATCTAGAGATTCGTGAGGTTCTTTTTGCAATCATATAATTTTCAGGAACACATATTTGTAATCATACCTATCAAAGGCGTGGTAAAGTTTTGTGGAAAGATGTTTGGAAGTGTATTGAAGTGAAAATCAATGTGTAAAACCATTCCATGGCTCACCCTTCGAATGTAAGAGCGAACAACCTACAAGCAACCTCCTCATAGTGAATATTGTGCTTCAAGCAAAATTCAAGAAAACGAGTGGTGTGCTCAAAGAAGGTTGTTTCACCCTCACCAATGAATTTGATATTTGACAAATCATTATTGATTTTCAACAACACTTTTAGTTTTAAGGTTTTCAAAAAACATATCAGTGCTAAGATATGGGAGCAAGCCATTAATGAGTGTGGAAAGTTCAAACAAACTTCATGGGCTCAACTTTTCATCTGGCCCTCCTTCTAGCACCAGACATGTTGACAGTATTGGACCCACCAACATTTAGGGGTTCTCTCCAATATGAATTCCCAATTAGACCTCACATTGTTTGGTGTAGGAGTCATAGTAGCAGGTGTTAATGATATGCCTTGGCTGCAAATACACATAAAGTGATGTATCTTAAATTTGATTAGAGAAAGTGTGTAACCCTTCGAAAAGACAAATGTGATGCATGGAGGTTCCAAAACACAAAAGCTAAAATGGTGAGCCCCTTATAAGCCTGTAATAGTACACATCTTTAAAGGAACACACAACGATAATGAAAACACAATATAATATGCGAAATAGTCCACAAGTTAACCGTGATGAATAAATAC
This sequence comes from Pinus taeda, assembly GCA_000404065.3. Taxonomy (NCBI): domain Eukaryota; kingdom Viridiplantae; phylum Streptophyta; class Pinopsida; order Pinales; family Pinaceae; genus Pinus; species Pinus taeda. The sequence goes on along the minus strand of APFE031465419.1, from coordinate 15,756 downwards.
AACAACACACATTTAGCAAGATTGATACCATTGAAAACTAAATATTTCATAAGCATAAGTGTAAGTTAAATAACATACATGAAAATACAACATGAATAGTCCTACTATATTTGCAACATATGCACGAAAGTGTGTTGGCTCTGAGATTTATTAAATGTGAAAGTTCCAATCATACATACAGGATTGATGAAGCACTAGCCCCAATAGTGGAATGTGAATTCAACAACACCTACTCCTAGAAAGAATTATACACCCTCTAAGCTCTGGAGAAGCCAAGACTCTTAAAAAACTCCCAAGATCTTTCTAAGCCTAGGCCTACTCAAAAATTTGGCTCCCAAAAACTTTATTACATGAGGTTATGAGGTTCTATTTATAACAAGAAGGGGTGACTCTTCAACCCCACTTGATGACTTTTGGACTACCCTCATGATGCTTCAACTTCTTTACAAAATAACTCATCACATTACATAATCACTCTTCACATTCGAATACTGACACTTGGAATTCCACTTACAAATTAATCACAAATAATATTACAATTTACACTCATACCCATATAAGAAAAAATAGGGTAGATATAACTTGACAACATAACAAGAGAAAAAATTATGCTTCTTGAGTTTCGAGAAACTCTTGCTCAACAACTTCCACTTGATGGTTTTCAGTCACGTAGTGGCACCAAGCTTGGTATTGTGTGATGACATTCCCAAATTGTGTGATGGTGTTTAGATGGAAGTGGACACTAGCCTCCATGAAATTCGAGTACAGTGATTTGGAACTAGTTTCTACTTCCTCCTAACGTATGATCGAAATTGTGTGCACTTGGAGACGACCACCAATGTATTTATGCATGTTATGTCTACTCACCTCCAAGTCCTCCTTGGTGGAAATGTGTCACAGCTTCTCCAATTATTCCTCTATCTCCCTTCTGACCTAGTTCCTGGGTTTGACCTCAGTGAGTCAGCCAACTGATGGGATCAGGTGGGTCTTCACTAAGAAATCAAGACTATTGTATATCCATGCATATGATGCATGAATGTTACCAATGAATGAGGTAATTTGTTTGTTGTTCTGAATCAACATCCACACTCTCACTTTGCCTAGCTCTACTTGTGACTTCATTCTTTTACCCAAGTCAAGCGGTGACCCTTTGTATCAGATTGTCCATTCATGCATGATAAAGGTTGCAAATTGTACATTTCTGAGAGTTTTGAAAAAGTATCTACACTGTTGTTGCAATATATGCAGGCATACAATTTCCTTGTGCATAGTCACAAGCTCCTCATAGAGAATCTTCATGGTCACTCCAAGTGTCGATACTTCATTAAGTATCACTACCTTCATTTCCTCTAGGTGGACCTGTGTGGAAGTTTCATTCTGAGTTGCTACGTGGAGTTTTTCAACCTATTTCCTAGAAGCCTTTAATTTCTTTCCCAATTTCTTACTCTTGACCATCACACACTGAGTGTTTGACATTTTTTCACTTGTGAGGGCCAAGTTGGCCGAGGAAATGGCTTTTGGATCTCTCCCAGTGTCATCCACAATTACGCTTTCTCTCATAAAAGCAGGAGATGCAATATCATCCGGAAAAAGCTTCTTATGTTCTTGTACATTCTTCTTATGAGTTCATCGTATGACATATTTTGTGTGTCCATGATTGGATCATTGTCAGGAGGAACAATTCCCCCTTCGTCACTTGGAGCTAACTCTGCTGCTGGAGGTGGTGGAGACTAAATAATGACATGTTGTGTGCTAGGCATCATATATATATCTTGGTTTTGTAGATCTGTTTCGCATCCATGTCATCTATCTATATCAAAGTTTCAATCTAACGAGAAAGCTTCTGATCATGCATCTGTCCTCCCTCCTCCTTTATTGGTTATCAATTATGTTCTTGCTCTTTAACTAGAAGGTATGTATGGTTATGTTATATTTCTCATCTGGTCCCATTTTATATAATTTCCCTGCTATTAATGAAAAGTTAGTCGCCTTTGTTGGTTACCTATATCAATAGGTTTCATATTTCATGATTGGCTATAAAAGGTCCAAATATGCTCTGCTTTGATGATGCAAAGATCCCATATTTCCATAAGGAGACAAGGTGTGTCTATAT
>APFE031465405.1:10184-31751 GCA_000404065.3 Pinus taeda | reverse complement strand
GGGGGGGGGAGGGGGAAGGAGTGTAGAGGCAGGGAGAGGGAGAGAGGGGAGGGGTGATCTATAATTAAAAAGTCAAGGTTTCATGAAAATATTTGCAAGCTAATTTATGTCTTTTAGGCAATGGATCGCGATTGCGAAAGAACATAAACTTAAGTAAATTTTGCATAATTTTAACATTTAAAATGGACAAATAGGCAACATCAAACAAAAAATTGATAACAGAGTTCCCCCTTCCTAGGTTATGTCTCATGGTCCAACTTCCAATGGTGGCCTTATTTTCTATATGCTCAAATGCTCAATACATCATCATACAAGCATCAATTTTAAAAAATTAACATTGCCATCATGTCGAGAATGCCCAAAAATCTCGGTCTAGGTTCTTCTTGAGCTAAGAAAGGATAAACATTGAGCAAGATAGTGCTCCTTCAAGTTTTACTGCAAAACTCCTTTACAAATTAGTCTCATTCTATAAATTTGGAAACCAAAATAACATATCTGATATGGCTGGGTTGTTGTAATGTCATATTGTCAGTCTTGGGTTCGATCCACAATTTCACGTAGGGTCTACATTGTTTTTAATATAAATTTTTTTTTTTTTTTGAACTGTTGGGTCGAAGCCCCCTCTAACCTCGCTCTGATGGTTGTATGGGGCCACATAATACCAAGGAGCGTGAGCCATATCCCACGTTCTCTCCCTAGCCCCACGCCCGGTTGTGTGGTCGCCATATGGCTTGGGTTTGGGTGAGGGCAGGGTGCCATGCGCCTCGCCCCCTTCTCATATTATTGGGTCTTGTGTATTAATGGAAACTAAAGGCCGGGATAGTCGGGTGTGCCCATCGGCTTGCCAATTACCCCCAACCATCCAATTGCTTGTAATTAAATAAAACCATGCACCCATTATATAATAAGAAACACTTGTAGCCTGGTTGGTAGGGAGCTTGTTGCGTGGACGATAGGTCATGGGGTCAAACCCCACAGATTTGGTTGGTCAACTAGACAAACTTTTGGTGCCATTCCCAAGGCCACGTGGAAACCTCTCATTGGGCCACTTGGAACCCTATGATTGGCCCACGTGGTGGCCTGAGATTGACCCATCTCATGTACCTTCAAACTAATACCAATGTTCCACGTGTCCTCACAGGATTGACCCATATGTCACTATACAATCCAATCAGCCTGTTGACATTAGCACCATGTTGTCGTATAGTATACACAGTCAATGTAAGGTCCCGCCTTACTGTTTTGGGAAGTTTTAATGTCTACGGATAAACGCTTAAACCCCTAGACTAATAGCTAAGTCTAGAACAATAGTGCAAAGCATTCTCTACTTTTTCTATAACCAATACATTAAATAAGATAGTAACGAAGACTACCTGAAGCTTTCACTTACTCCCTATCTCCCTTGACCGATTCTGTCGCTCCTTTCCATACTTAATCTGCTTGAAAAGTACATGCACACAGATAGAAGATAAAAACTGATCAAAGAATATGATAATGATCTATTAATTAAACATAGAATGGAATCAGGTACATAATACACATATGAAAGCATCAATGAATAGTACAAACATATGGAAAAAAATTTCAACACTTTATTAGTAAAAGAAAGATTTACAACCCAATTTGCTTGATTTAGTGTCACTCCTCTAGTTCAATCCCATCCTCTCCTCATAAAAAGAAAGACATTTTGACATCATTACAATACTTGAAACCAGCTCAAGTCTCATACTAATAGCATCTCCCTATAATTCAATGATTTCCAGCCCCTGATCACTTAGATGAGTGGTATTTTTATAGGTGAATGAAGGAAGTTATGCCATAAATGGTGATAATGAATGCCATCCCGAACTTAGTATTTAGTTCCATGGAGGAAGGGATAAAGGGATTGATGTTACTTAACTCCCTCCCTCTTCCAATTTCGAGCGCAAAGGAGTGGATAGCCTTAGGAAACTTCTAGAGGCATCCTATGGATAAGAATATTCCAAACCCCAAAGAAAATTTCACTCAAATTCACCCAGTGGAGGCGAAAGAAGACTCAAGTGCACTGCAATGCACCTTGGCAGTGTACTGGACTGCACTGCAGTGCACCCTGATAATCGCTTGCATTAGCTGATCTCCTTAGAGGCAGTTTTTGGATGATTTCAATCATGGAATCTCCTGGGAAGGAGGCATTCTGATGGTTGACTTCATTTAGGGCATGTAACAACTGAATTAGGGTTTGATGGGCCCTAATCGTACTGATCTGTAAGTCGGGGTTGATGTGCCTAAATGGATCTGTAATAGTTTCCCCCTAAAGCATGAAGTCATAAATATGTATGTCGAGTGAAATGCTTTAATATGTGGAGAGGAGGTTTCGAAGTAGAAGGTGACCTGCATCAATTACAATACATATATCATGATTATTTGATTTTTCTCATGAACTCACTGAGGGAAGGCATGCCTATGCTCAGCTTATAAACTTTCATTACATGTACAAATATAGTCATCTACAGATATAGACCCATGAATGTAAGGCCATTTTACATTTAATTTAGTACTCCTGAAACTATCGTAGTCTGGATGGATGAAACTAGATCTAGGGTTTTCATTCTCATTCAATCTTTCACTCAAGTACAAGTCTAACCATGTGAATAGATGATATAAGGTCGAACATGGGAAGACATCGTCTGATTACCAGCCAATGATGTAAGTCATTAACAGATGCGAGAGGAATCACTGATAATGATGATGAACCTCAAGGTACTACAGTACATTTCACATGGTGTGAATAAATGATTTGATGTCGAACACCATACAAAGTCTTTCGATTGAAGGCTAATGATGTCAACCTATCGCTAGAAGTGAGAAACTTGCCATCGATATATGCAAGCCTCAAGGTACTGAGGGGTGTTTCTAAGTCAACTTCTTTGATAATGTGCTAATGTTGACAAGAAGCTACTCATCGCAGGAGGGCCTTAATGTATCCCACATCAACGACACGAAATGAGGTAAATGATTTTGGAGATGAAAATCGACTGACAATAGAAGGTTCAAGAATGACAGTCATGAAAATGAAGGCTTATGGTATTGGAAAGGATGAAGTTTGAACTGAATGACTTCTCTTGAACATATCAGCAACACTAAGATGAATTGGTAGCATTGACCCAAAACAAGGTAATGGATGGTATGATAGAACAATGGTGTGATAACCATCAAGTTGAATGACCCAACCCACATAGTCATGGTGATGAGGTGAAAGTGTCAAGTTCAAGAGCGACTTGCTAACATAAAGTGTTTTCTCCTTTTTCAAATTTCTGCAGTCATTGCTAACCAATACCTCTTTATTTTTATCAAGCTTGAGGAGGATAACATATGCTTGTTGTATAATTCCACCCTTCGAGTGAATCCATCGCTATTTGATGTTTTAATGATTCTAGCGAAGGTGAAACTCGGTCTTGTCTAGATGGACAAGTTTGTCGCTATTTGATGTTTTTAACGAGTTTAACGACAAAGATAACTTGCTCCTTTTCATGCTTAGAGTGTTTGAAAAGGGATGAAAAGGAAACTCCAAAAGTTAATTTTCATAGATTTGTCTCTCAAGTCCAAAAAAGCATAAAACAATACGAGAGAGAACCTATTGATCATGTTCAATCAATATATTCCTTTTCGTAGTTAATCTATCTCAGCCTGAAAAAAGGGTTAAACGTATACTAAGTAGATATCAATTCCAATCCATTAATTAGCTGGAGATGACAAGCGCTCGACAATGTTTTCATGTTTAGAGAGGTTGAAAAGAGCTTAAAGAGGACTGCAAGGGGGTTCCTTTTTCATTTTTAGTGAAGCTCGAAAAATAGATAAAAGTTTGCTTTGTGGTCAAAGATGTTCAATTTACATTTGAGCACATAAAATTATGCATGTCAGATGTCAAACCTGCTCAAAACACCATCAAAATAGATTTAAAATACATGTTTCATGGATAAAATGAATAAAAACTAATGTTTACTCAATTAATGTGCAAGAAATAAACATAAAAACAAGTTTTACCATTCATTTTTACCATTTTAGATTTACCCTTTGATTTTGGTGCTTTGGAGCGGTTTTTACCTTGAAGTTCACCAGCTGATTACAGAAGGTTCAGTGGACCATTCCTCGTGCCGTCTGGACCATGTAGGAGCTATCTCTATTCTCTTTCATTTCATACTTTTCATTTTCAGTTTGAAGCAAAAATTTTGAGTTTTTAGGGCTCCTAGTGTTTCAATTTTCAAACCTGGGATCAACGCACCCTTTCATCATCGAAAGGTGTGTTGCAGTGCACTCACCTAGAAGGCTTCCTTTATTGTTGCGCATTGTCCCTAAGGCTAGGTTGCGCTAAGCGTAAAACGCAATTTCATTCAGTTGCTTTCACCCAAAAATTCTTCTGTTTTTTTGCGAGAAAGGGATCCTAATTTTCCTTATGGTTGTATTTTTAGGTATTCATCGGATTAGAATGATGATTACATGGAGAGAAAGAGAGCACAAAGAATAGGATATGATTTCCCTAAATAACTAGGGCACGGTTGAGGCCCTAAGGAATTGTGGGTTACTCAAATATTTTCGATTATCTGGTATGAGGCAACAAATTGAGCTCTTGTAGTTCCTTATACATTCATGGGATCCTACTGATGAAACATTTCACATTAGAGACAAAGTGGTCTCAATTATCTCGATGACATATAATTTCTTACTGGACTGTCGAGGCAGGGTGCCCCCATCTCACTTTATGGATTTTCCAGAGGGGGTGAATCAGTGAGAGATTACATTTGAAAATTTTGTCAGCCAGGTGCACAACCTAGCAAGGATGGAAATATTAACATCAAGGATGTTAGTGATTTACCATTGAGGATGATACTCTTTACTATTTCCAAATTGACTGGCAGCGTGACAATACATTTGGCAAATAGATCATACATGCAGTATGGATTACTGTGTTTAGAGCCAAAAGTGTTCAACTGGTGCGAGGCAGTACTTTCATCCTTGAAAGAAAAACTGACTACGATGAAAAGCAAAAAGACAAAGAACTTTGGCTATGGGTTGATCCTGATTTCTTTCTCCTTGGAGAGAATTCCACTTATGCAACCAAAAATTGTTTCACTGGGTGTATCTGGACCTAGGGATACACAAATGTAGAGATGGATAGATATTATGGCTAGGCATGTTGTTCAGTCATTGATTACATTTACCCCTGCATTCTTTGAGTGGCTTGATCGATAGGATATGGCCATTGCAGAGTATCCATATTCAGGGATGGATTTCCATGGAGATCCAAACTTGATGTTACTAGTTGGAGCATAGTGGAGTGCTATAGTTAAATTGTTTGACCAAAGTGTTTTTTTATTTTAAAGTTTCTACATTTTTTGTGTTTTTTTATTATCTCCAAGACTGAACAAAATCATTTTTTATGTATGCAGACGTTGGACCTGTTCGACCTGTGGTTCACCAATGAGTGGCAGGTGGGCCTGCACAGAGACCTATTGGGAAAGCAATTCTCTGAGACTTAGATTTAGCAGAGACACTGGCTGAACTATAGGACCACATAGAGGGTTTGATCCTAGGCATTCCGGATGTCCAGATTGAGGAGTTTCCTATGCAACTGCAGTGCCACACTATTGGCATTCCAAGTCATTGGATGAGAATTTTACGCATGATAGCACAGGCTGTGACCTGTTATCATGAGCACCACTAGTCTACTTAGATGTTTTCTACATACATTTTGAGTTTTTGAGTCAAATGACCAATTTTTTTCTTGGACACAAACTATTTGTAAAAACTTTTAAAACAACTATCTATTTTACTTTCAAAGTTTTATTATGGCTATATGATGCAATCCTATTCAACTGATGATGTGAATTGAAAATATTTACTTTACATATGTCGCAAATTTCTATTTAACACATAATTCGCTAGAGAATCAGTTAATGTGTTTAGATTTTTAAAAATATGTTGATATTGAATAAACTAAAAATACCCTTCCAAAGTATGAAGTATAAGGAACATGCGATGAATTGTTGGGTTTCAGATGGTATAAATTCCAGTAAGTTGTATTACAACAAGTTTTGAGTGCAGCCTAATGATGATTCGGCGTATGCCAAGTGAAATGGCATTAGAGAGAAGTTCAATAAACGTGCTATACTCAGCGATATTGTTTGTCGATCGACTAATAAAAATCCCTCTAAAACTAACTAACTTGCCACTTGGAGCGAAAATGGCCCATGCTGCAGAGGATAAGTTCTACGTACTACGACTATCCCCATCAACAAAACAACCAAATAGTTTCGAAAATTTCAACATCTACAACAAATGAAAAGTGGATTACTTAACCAAATAAGAACTCTAAAAGAAACACATGCACACATGCAATCTAAGAATATATACAATGAGTTTTACTACACTCAACTAAGCATAGTAATGTTTAAGGTAAAACCCGCTACAACAATGGAATCCCATCATAGTCTACTAACTCATAGGCACCTTTCGTCAAAACACGCTTAACAATATAGGGGCCCATCCATAGCGGTTCAAATTTTCCTGCTCCATGTTTATTAGACTCTTGATTGTAAAGCAAGACCAGGTCACCTTCTGAGAAGACACAAGGCTTGAAATTTTTATCATATTGCGCCTTAATACATTTCTTATGCGCTTCGTTAGCCAATGCGACATCACGACAAGTTTCATTCATATGGATTAACTCCAAGAAACATGCTTCTTCTTCATAAGTGTTGGGTAGCAGGTCAATCGCAAGTTTGAGAGACGAGATTTCACATTGAATTGGTAAGACTGCTTCCAAACCATACACCAACTGAAAGGGTGTGAATCCGGTCACATTTCTCACCGAGGTTCGATATGCCCACAGAGCCAAGTACATGATTAAATGCCAATTTATTTTATGAACTCAATCATTCTTTGCAACATGCGCTTAAGGACTTTGTTGATGGCCTCAACTTTTCCATTAGCTTGAAGGTAGTATGGAGTAGATCTATCATGTGACAGTCCTAACTTGGCGATCAACTCAACCATCATGTGATTGCAAAAATGTGATCCATGATCTGTAACTATGGCTTGTGGTACACAAAACCTGACAACCACATGGTTGAAGAAAAATAAAGTAGCCATTTCGCCACTATTGTTCAATGTTGGCATCACCTCAGCCCATTTGGTAAAATAGTCAATGGCGACTATAATATACACATGCCCCTTGAATGAGGTGAGGTTACATGTCATAAAGTCAATGCCTCATTTGGCGAATGGGCCAAAAATAATGACCGGATGCAATGGTGCAGGTGGTAATCTATTTTTTCGGTCATATATCTAGAATGCATGACAACTTTTGACAGTAAGTTGGCCAGAAACAACCAACACAGAGAATTCTCTGCATGGTAGCATACCCAGATAAGTGGCCACCACAAGCACTTGAATGACATTCATTCAAAGCTTTCTCAGCTTCCTCATGAGTGAGGCACCTACGTAAAATCATATCGACACCACAACGATAAAGCATATGACCAATGATCAGATAATATTTGGCTTGGCATCAGGTACGTCGTTGTTTAGAGTGAGAGGTATTAGGCTGGAAAGCTTGGGTCTAGAGATAGACCACTATATCTCCATACCATGGATCACTTGACGAGATAAGAAACAAAGACTCATCCAATATTGATGCTTCTAATGTTGAATCATTTGAGGATGAGGGAATGTTGCAAAGTAACTCAGCGAAAACAAGAGATTTCTTTGATTTAGATTTGATGAATTCCAGATCAAACTCCTACAAAATAACTATCCATGTTGAATATTTTCCCCCCAGCAATTGACGTGACAAAATTTATGTCATATGGTTGCAATTTGAAACGATAGTAATTTTACGAAGGAGGATGTAATGACGAAATATCTGCACATCTTGAATGGCTGCCAAAGCTAACTTTTCAACATAGGAATACTTACTTTCTGTATCATTGAGATTACGACTCAAGTAATAAATAGGGTGTTCAATTCCACTTTCTTCCTGGACTAAAACCATGCCAATGGTTGTATTTATTGATATTTTGGGGCATACATTAATGATGCTCTAATGAGGGAATCTTTATGAGCATAAAAGTAAGCTTGTGCAACATGATCCCAATGGAAGGGTATCCCTTTATTCAATAGAAGAGTAAAACCTTTAGCTAATTCAACATAGTTTGCAATGAACCTCCTCAAAAATTTTGCCTTCCCTTGAAGTCTCTATAACTTTAACAAGTTTAAAGGTGGAGGTAAGTCAAGGATGGCCTGAACCTTAATTGGATAGAGTCAAATTCCTTCTTTTGAGACCACGAATCTAAGCAATCAACCAGAGCCAACACAAAATACACACTTGTGTGGATTGTGTTGTATCTTGAAGTGTCATCACCGTAAAAATATTGCTCTCAAATGTTGTGGGTGATCAGTTCGCTTTCATGAATGAGCAGGAAAATCATCAAGATAAGGTTGAAAAATGTGCTTGATGTCATGGAAGGCATAATTCATTACCCTCTGAAATGTAACTCCTATATTCTTCAAACCAAAAGGTAACTTTCAATAGGCGAATGTGCCCCATGGACAAATAAAATCTGTTTTAAATTGGTCCTGTGGGTAGATATTGATTTGATTGTAGCCAGAAAATCCATCCATAAATGAGAAGATTTCACATCTGGCACATTCGTCAATAATTTGGTTGATAAAGTGTGTAGGATAATTGTCTTTGGGACATGCTTGATTTACATCCTTATAATCGATGCAGACTCGAATTGTCCCTTGTTTTTTCATAACTGGAACAATGGTAGATACCCAATCGGTAAGAGGTATAGGGAAAATGAAGTTAGCATGCAAAATTCTTTCAACCTCTTCTTTAATGGCAACAACTTTCTTTGGATGAACGGGTCGAAGCTACTGTCATACTGGTTTGACATCAGGGTACATTTTGATCTCATATTCAACAATGCTTGAGTCAATTCCTAGTATCTCCTTGTGAGACCATGCAAAAATATCTCTAAACTCATGAAAAAGAGCAAGGTAATTATCAAGTTCCAATGGAGAAGAAGATTTGCTGACATGAATGTTTTCTACAATGTTAGGCTTGGTTGAAATGTTTATAGAAATTGTTTCTTCTATCTTTGACAAATTACGCTCAGAATCCATAGTATCTACTCTAATAGATTTCGACAGGAAATCAACGATTGATGGGTGGTTTAGTTCATTTTAATAATCTTCAATGTCATCTGGAAGATGGGAACAATGATGATAATCTTCCCATGCTTCCTCTCCTATCATCATTGATTGGATGATTCCTTCATTCGTAGAATGTATATGTGAAAAAGGATCCGAAGAGGTACCATATTCTAACGACGTATCGACCCATACAATTGTTGAGTGCGGATTTGGGTTTAGCACACAAGCCCAAAAGATTGATTGCTATGATGATTCAATGGGGCTTAATGGCATCACCTTAAAATTACTATCAACTTCAACTTGGTTGGTAATCCTCCTTAAATCATATGAGGTGGAGGAAATCATGTTGCAAGTCTCTACTCTTGCCACTTTCGCCAAATCAGATAGTGACAAGAGGGTAAAAGTACCGATTAGGGAAGGATCTTTAAAGAGAACTACTCCAACACTTTGAAGTGACAACTGGGGTCCATGTGCCAATGGAATGCTTCCCGTAGCCTATGAACTATTGGAAAAGAAGGATAGTTGATCAATGACTATGATTCCACCCTTAAAAGGGAATGCAATAGTATGAAAGTACGTGGAAACCACAACAGCGATAGCGTATACCCATAGCCTTCCAAGTAAAATGTTGTAATCAAGGGGTCTGTCAACTACCTCAACTTCAACAGTAACCATTTTTCCCCCAAGTTTGATTTGTAGGTTATTAAAAATCCCACATGGAGTATATGTTCTTCCATTAAAAGCTTTCAACCTGGTTGGTGATCGTGACAGTGGCAGTTAACCAAGTGTTTTCCAGCAGCTCATGGACATAATGCAAGTAGATGCCCCCTCATCAATAATAGTTCGGTGAACATTCTTATTGAGAGATTTTACTTGGATTAGGAAATCTAATTGCACCAGTAACTGTGGTGAATATCCCACATGGTTAAAAACCACAAGATTTGAATCCGTAGGATCTATTTCGTCTATTGCTGACAATAAAGCCTACTTTTGGGAGGGACAGTTTTGCAACACCTCAAGTGTCGACATAATAGAAGGCGATTGAGCAAGATCTTCCACTATGTTATAATTTTGAGTTGCCCGAGCCTGAGGGTTGAATGTCGATTTGTGCACAACTCCCTTTGGTGGTTTTATTGTCAATTCAGGTATAATGGGCGGAACAACTTCACATGAAGTCGAAGTCAAAGGATTAGGTTGATCAGTGGCCTGATTATTTGACGACGATAGATTTCCATAATATTTGTTTCTCATCAACACCAAAACTTCATTTTGTGTATTTTTGATGGATAACATGAGTACTTGGGATGTGGAAGCATGGTCTATTGCAACCAAATGTGTCTACGGGGTTGGAAACAAATCAGTCAACATTGCCGATGTGTTTGAAGTCTTTAAAAGTTTAGAGACCTCAGGGTGATGTGGACAATATCTTGTAAAATGCTCGTCATTACATATCAGACATGGATAACGAGGTTTCCTTACCGAAGTAGAGGAATCAGATGATTTCTCTAGAGGGGAATTTTCTTGTTTCTTTTTGTTTTCCCCCTTTTTATTGCCTGCTGGTTGCTTTGGATTTTTTCCTTTATCGAATGACACGGCTTTAATCTCGGAGGCAAGAGTATTTTCTAATGCATTGGTAGTTTGATTGGAAATAATAAGAGTTTAACCAGATGGTCTCCCTGCTGTTTGTGTGCTTGAAGAACCGATCACACCATCGCTAGAATGAGAGTCCTTACTCGATTATGGAGGAGGAGGAACAGTGAAAGATGGTCAAGGTGCATTGGGAATTTTATCATAAAGCATGCTAGATTGTGTGTAAATCAAATCCAAGTATTGGCCAGGAGAAATAACTTGCTCTTCTATGACAACTCCACCTTTTTCTATATCCTCGGTGATTGATGGCAACGAGGATTTTATGAACCACTCAGTTAAAAGTTGATCGAGAACATATGTATTAACCATTTGAAGATGACACTGCCACTCATGAATATGATTTGATATATGGGTAGTAGTAGTCTGTTTAAAGTTGGTCAGGAGTTCCGTTCCAGTCTCATATCTGAACGGTAATTAGAAGTGGGTCAAAAATGTAGTGGCTAAAGTGGTGAAATTATCAAAAGAAGCTCTTGGTAATTCAATGTACCATTTAGCAGCTGGACCAATAAGTGTTCTTTGGAAAAGACGAAGTCTAACTGAATCATCATTTAAGGAGTTTGATGAAAACAATAAATGAATGGTCATAACATGATTTGATGGGCCTTCTCCAATATTTTCATTAAATTTTGGAATGTCAGATGGTAACTTATGCGGAATTACCGGCCACCAAGGTGCATATAAGATTGGATCAATAGTGAGCTGATTTAAATCTAGTAATTCTAAAGTTGCTACAAATGGAAACTGTCGATTCAAGTCAGTTTGAGCATACCCAGGATATGATGGAATTTCCTAAGCAATAGATCTTTGCATACCAACACAGGGCATCTATATTTGGTAACCTTGGTATGGTTGTTGAACAAAACCAGTATAAGGTGGTTGTTGATAACTAGGTTTAATGTGTGGTTGTCCATAGCCTGCAAAGCCTTGTTGACCAGGACCTTGGTAAGCTTGAGATTGACCAAAACCAGGTTGAGCCTGTGGAACAAGTCCAAACTGGGGTTGGAATTGCTAGAATTGGGGTTGTTGAAATTGAGGTTTCCACGGTTGTTGAATCAACTATTGTTGTTTGTACAACTATTGTTGATTTAACGGTTGTTGTTGTCCAACAATGAAAGGTTGGCCAGGTTGTGAATAAACTATACCAGTGTAAGCCTGGGTCAGTCTAGATAAGGGTATACTAACTTGAGGTTGTTGCTAAACTCCAGAAACAAGTGGTTGTTATACAACAACTTGAGGAACATGAACTTCTTGCCTTGAAATTGTGATTTTAAGGTAGAAGGATCAGTTTTTACAGGTTGAGATACAACAATTTGAACTTGTGACCGTGGTACAATAGTAACAACAGGTGTAGTGGAAATAGCTGACACAGTTTGCATCGGTTGTGTTGGATACACAAGCCTTGGTTGAACTGGAATTGTTGGTTTCCATTGACAAACTCTAATTCCAGATTGACCTGAATACTATGGGATATTACCATATGGTAGTCCCCTAGAATAAGGAGGATACAGTGAATAAGAATATTGCTCTCCATATGGTGGCAATCCATTATTTAATGGATACATAGGTCTTTGTTGACTAGATTTCCTAGCTTGATACTAATATGCAGGATCAAACTATTGAGTTCCCATTAGAGAAGAACCAAGTAAAATTTCGGTTGAAGACATGGGTGATGACCATGGTGTAGAAGTAACCCCTGAGTGGGTTCCAGACAATGATTGGTAACCAACTGGGATGGATGATTCACCATATAGGTGTAACTCAGGTGTGGTATAAAACATCGAAGAATTTACAACAAAACATTCTGCTGCAACTCCATTAGATGATGAAGTTTGAGATGTTGATAGTTATTCATCCATAGTTAATTGTCCAAAAAGTTGTCCTAAAGAATCAACGGGTACTTGAAAAGAAGCAAGATCAAATGAGCGAAAAAATTAAGAGCATTAGGGTAAAGATAAATCCCAGTTCCAAAATGAAATGGGGTTCCAGGTGTGGAATTTTCTTCCAATTCCTCCTCTATAGCAATTAAACCTGGTGGAAGAACTTCCCCGTAAGGTCCGTAAAAGATTTCTAGTGATGATGAAGTTGAAGTTTCAATAGTTACTGATGTCTGAGGGGTAACCGATTGATCGTCCTCCAGTGAAGTAACAACTTCTGAACATTCAAATTCAAAATCCAGTTGTTTAGGTAAATGAACAACAATTTCAGAAAGAGGTTCCTGAACAACTTCAGGTTCAGATGTAGCTTTTGTTTGAACTGGGATAGATTCTGGATTAACTTCTGGTTGAACTGATTCAAGTTTAGAATACTTTCTTGTTGAGAAATTTCAAGTTGAGGATCAACTTTTTGTTGAACAAATTCGGTTACCATTTCACTAGGATTAGAGCTAATGTCCTCAGGTAATTATGAAACTTCTTCTTTACGAACATATGTACCAGAAATAGTTGGAGTAACTGGAGTCTCTGTACTTACCGAAATATATGATTTAGGTAACTTAGATGAAGAACTAGGAGTTCTTGATGTACAAGACTCAGTTAAGCGAGATCGCTTTGACCGAATTGGTGTCACTTCGGGAGGCAAAGGCGGCTTGCTCGCTGTTCTCCACGAATGACAGGGTATGGGTTGATGTTCCTCCACGATTACTAATTAATTTTATTATCAAAAAAGAAATAAAAAAAAAGGGGTATACTAGGAAAAATGTTTACCAAGCAACTGTGAACTGCAAAATGCCTCCTAGAGAACCAAGAAGTACGGGCAGGAAATCTCCCCGAATGATATGTTCAGTGTATCACAGTTTACAAGGCGGCCGACTCAGTTACTTAAGGATGGATAGCAACCTAGAGTTGTCCTCGCATATATACCTGAAGGTACATGGAGGCCGAATCCATATAAGCGTTGTCTAATGCAAAACCATACAGTGAGAGCATTCCCATATGATTTACGTACTGTAACACTGCCCTATATACCCAAAGGTATGTGGAGAAGCTACGATATAATCACATACGTGGAATGCAGTATCACACTCGGGATGTATTGTAGACAAGTTAGTGACAACTAATTTGTTTTACGACATCGAAACACGTCTCTAGCCTAGAACCACTAAATTTTTTCATTAATGACAATGCTCCATTAGGTAAATTGATGTTTATTTTAAGTTGATCTTGATTAGGAATTTTCCTTTCAAGTTCACCACATGATGTATTCTGAAATGCCTAGGAATGCAACTATCATGATAAGCATTTTTTCCATTCAATTTAATGATGAAAATCCTAGCTACTTAGGGATAGAGCAATTAGATTTCTTTTGATCAAAGAGCGAAGAGAACAATCTAAATGCAAATTCCCTACACTATTCCTCGTAGCACACACAAACTTTTTCAATGCAACATGCATGTACTTCTTTTCAATTTCCCTTGATGTGAATGAACAAAAAGGAAAACTAATGCACAATCAAGCAATAAACTCTTTTCATAAAAAATGACGATTTTGCGACAATTACTTTTCAAGGAAATGAAGACTTTACGACACTTTCGTTTGTAAAGAAATAAGGAATTACGATACTTTCAATGAAAAGACTAATCTTATGCATACATCAATCAATTGATCTTTCATGAATGAAGACTCTACGACAATTCAATTTTCGAAGGAAAAGACGATTTTACGACACTTTATTTTGACAAAGAACAATTGACCAAAAACTAACTTTCGACTATAGATTGAAAATGACAAAGTAAATACATAAGAAACATTTATTAATCCTAGTCTAAGTAGGGCCAACTAAGGAGATGAAAAACTATTTGTAGAGACAAGACATCATTGACATTTCAATAAATCATTCAAACAGGAGAAAATTGGCAAAACACTTCAGCTCCTAGATGGGAAACTAACCCTCAAGGGATCAGTGCAGGCTGCAATGAGAGATAGTGCACTTTAGTGCACTGGCTCTATGCGGGAAGTGCATTACAATGCATTTGTCCTTCATTGGGTTGCACTAGTGACAATAAACCATTTTTGAATGAAATTTGACACAGTTTTGACTCAGTTTTCAATGAAATAAGACTGAAATTCAATCAACAACCATAAGTACAGTATGTAGAAATATCTTAAGAGGTTGATAAGCTACTAAGATGGATAATTTATCCCCAGTGGAGTCCCCAATTTTTTCTGGGAAGTTTTAGTGTCTACAGATAAATGCTTAAACCCCTAGACTAGTAGCTAAGTCTAGAACAACAATGAAAAGCATTCTCTACTTTTTCTATAGCCAATAGACTAAATAAGACAGTAAGAAAGCCTACCTGAAGCTTTCGCTTACTCCTTATCTCCCTTAACCAATTCTGTCGCTCCTTTCCATACTTAATCTACTTGAAAAGTACCTGCACACAGGCAGAAGTCAAAAATCGATCAAAGTATATGATAATGATCTATTGATTAAACATAGAATGAAATCAGGTACATAATACACATATGAAATCATCAATGCACAATACAAACATATGGAAAAAGCTTTGAACACTTTATTAATAAAAGGAAGAGTTACAACCCAATTTTCTTGATTCAGGGTCACTCCTCCAGTTCAATCCCATCCTCTGCTCGTAAAAAGCAAGACATTTTGACATCATTACAATACTTGAAACCAACTCAAATCTCATACTAACAACATCTCCCTATAATTCAATGATTTTTAGTCCCTGATCACATAGATGAGTGGTATTTTTATAGGTGAATGAAGGAAGTTATGCCATAAATGGTGATAATGAATGCCCTCCCAAACTTAGGATTTAGTTCCATGGACGAAGGAATAAAGGGATTTTTGTTCCTTAACTCCCTCCCTCATCTAATTTTGAGCCCAAAGGAGTGGATAGCCTTAGGAAACTTCTAGAGGCATCCTATGGATAAGAATATTCCAAACCCCAAAGCAGATTTCACTCAAATTCACCCAGCGCAGGCCAAAGAAGGCTCAAGTCCACTGCAATGTACCCTAGTAGTGTACTGGACTGCACTGCAGTGCACCTTGATAAAGGCCTGCCTGCGCTGATCTTCTTAGAGACAGTTTTTGGATGATTTCATTCATGGAATCTCTTGGGAAGGAGGCATTCTGATGGTTGACTTCATTTAGGGCATGTAACAACTGATTTAGGGTTTGATGGGCCCTAATAGTACTGATCTACAAGTTGGGGTTGATGTGCTGAAATGGATTTGGAACACTTACCAACCATGAATAACATAGAGAAGTAAAGGTTACATTGAATACTAGTCCTCATTTTTTTAACTTATAATATGACCAACTTGGATAGCATGAAGATCATGTTCCTCCATCTATTTCAAGTTAATAATATAACATAGGAAGTGAGGGATAACTTTCCCTTAAAACCAATTCCAAAACGCATTTCTCCTTAAGTTTAAAAGAAGATATCATGTGCCCTTTTGTTAATTATACATGAGTTCTAACAAAGACTGAAAATAAATTCCATCATAATGCCATGTGTGAGCATCAAGCTTAATCAACCTATTTGACCCCCTAGATTATGCTAAATAGGTTCCACTTATTGACTCTTGACATCATAACCACAAAGTATCATGATTCTATTAGAAAAATACAAATATAGGTGTATGAGTATTAACCTACTTATAGCAAGGTAACTGAGGGAAGAATATGTCTCTCTTGATCTATTCACACTTCAACAACTTTACTAAAATTCATTTTCACATTTATACGAAAACTTGTAGACATAGGAAGCTACATCCATTTCATAATCTATTCATAAATTTTCGGTACATAAAATCTATAGTCAATGAGACATTTACTCTAACGATTTATGTGCATAAAAGCTACAACAATTGAGGCCTTTTGACAAATAGCTTACAAGCATACAATATACAACCATTGATGCATTTTGTCAAATGCTTGGCGACCATCATCTCTTAAGACAATTTGACATCCATTAGCAACATGAATATAAGAGTTTCACTCAACCTATTGAACTCATAAAATTCATAAATCAAAACTTCAAATATTGGCATAATAAAACATAAACTAAATCATCTTAATCCTTCACCTAAAACTTGACAACAAACACATAGTTGGCAACAATAATCTTCAAAATCATCTAGATTTATGATCTGGGTTCGGAGAAGTGTGTTTGTGGAATCAAATGGGGGGTTACATGGCCTCAAGGCACAGATACGCCCTAATGTTGAGCAGAAACGCAACAATTTTTTTTAGAGATGCGATTTATTAAAACAACAACAAAAAAACAATCCTACTATCTCATTTATCACAGCTTTTATCTAACACTTAGTGCGAAAACTTCATCTGTCACTATACATGGAGAGAAAAAAAAAACTCAAAGTTATGCTAATATGGTATTTTAGTGAACTCATGACGACCTTCTGTGGACAAAAATTGATTATAAAGAGAACTTGAAACTTTGGAAAAACATTATTGTTTTAACGCCCTTGCATGTAAATTCTTAACTACAATTTCCATTCATTATTGGTTTGCCTAGAATTAACTCTGTAAATATATCATAAACATTCACAAGTAGAAATTTCCAATGAATTTTAAAGTTTCTCAACACTTTTAAATTAATAATAAACTAAAATTTCAAGAATGCTTATGAACATACTTGACAGTGTATTTATACAATTCCAAAAAGATGGGAATATGCTCCAGCTCCTATGAGATTATGCTATGACTCCAATATACTTACCAACTCATTATGAACCATCCAATTTTCCTCCCAACCATATCCAGGAAGAAATTATCGCCCTGGAACCCCCAAGTTGTATAGCTCACAAGCAATAGCAAAATATAACAGTAGATAGATATACAATGCAAACTAAGGAAGATAAATTTCACTTCCTCTCAATACCACTCATGGACAACTCCACCAGGTTGAACTACTTGGTAATTTAGTTTAGGAATTTCAGATTCATTTCAACAACATTTGGCTACTCTCCAAGACTCTCCCTCTCGCAATCCTCTTTGAGTCTCTCCAGCTCTTGGTATTATAATGCACCTCCCCCAAGTAAAAATACATGAGACATATATATAGGAGGAGCAACAAATTTTTTTCATAAGGGAGGAGTAATACGCATTCCTTATATTCCATTTATAGGATTGTAATGCATGCCATTATGGAGAGGTATTCATGTATTAGTTAAGGAGAGTGTAACATATGCATTAAAGAGAGAGTAAGAGAAATATTTTATGACATGTCTTTAATTAGTGTAAGAGGAATATGCCATTCTTTGATGAGTGCATAAAACAGAGCGTAATGTATTATTAAAAGAGAGAGAGAGTTACATAGAGCCATGAGAATCATGAAGGAGAGAGGTGTGAAGTGATTGAGGAGATGCAGGTGACCTGTAGTTCCCTTTTAAAAGTAATATCATAGTCTCATAAAATATATTAATAATATTAATAATATTGAGGATAAAGTTGAGATTGAACTATTAGGATTGATTAATGATAAGTTAAGTGATTTTCCTTCAACTATACTTGATTACCCATTGATTGAAGGTGATTTACTATTTTTGGAAAGTTATACTTGAGATGTTAGACATAACTTCTATTTTTAGAAAGTCACTCCAGAATTGTCAGAAATGAACTTTTATTAAGGAAATTCATCCCTGAGCTGCCCATGAGTGGTATTTTTCCTCGTGAGAATATGGATTCTACATCCCTATTGCGTACAATTATGTGCCTTAGTAGATTGAGAACTTCATGCCCTGATCTACTCTAAGGATCCAAGATTCCACACCTTGATCTTTTAAATATTTAGGACTCCGTGTCCTAATCCTTTTATTATAGATCCAAGACTCCATGTATTTATCTTCCACGGGCTTAGGAATATACACCCTAATACTTTTATTATAGATCCAAGACTCAATGTATTTACCTTTCATGGATTTAGGACTTCACGCCCTAATTTCCATGGCTTATCATCTACTCTACTTTGAAACTTCATGCTTCACCTTACGGTACTGATTGTGAGCTCATACCCATTTCATGGTTCATTAGTAAGGCCTTGTTTCAAGACCTACAAACATCACAATCTCATAGATCAAAGGAATCAAATGAATTTCTTATTCACATTTTAGCAAAGATTGTGCATGACTTCCACAATCATTTATAATTTGAGCATCCGTGTTTGCAAATATAACCATGTCCCCTACCACTTTCTCAATACAAGATTAAGCATATATAATCATACAAATCATGTATCATGAATTCCACAACAATTTATAATTTAAGCATCCTTGCTTGGAAATAACCAAGTCCCTTGCCACATACTGCTTAGTACAAGACTACGCATATATAATCATACCAACCATATATCATCCATAAATCATAATTAACCATATGTTCCACACAACCATGATCATCCATGCATTTATGTGTCTCAATCCTAGATCACCATCCTTTTCATAAACCTATGTCCAAATTAGGATACCAAAAGAGAAAACATCAATAATATGCTCTTAACTAAAATAAGTTCTTATATACACAACCATAGATATTATCATCAAAACATAGTAACCAGGTGTCCCAAACTAGGTCTATAGAATACAATCATATACATAAGTCTGACATGCATAATCTTATATCATTGCATCAAAATGAATCTCTCCAACTGTCATAAAAGCTATCTCACCAAGAAGGGACACAATAGTCAACCTTGCAAGTTGAATTTTTACTATTTTCCCAAAACTTGAGAAAGTGATAAATTCCTCATATGATGTTTGATTAAGGTGATTCAAGCATAATTGGAATTAGATTGAATAGATCTACAATTTGGAGTTAGTTTTCAGAAATTTTGAGCATAGTTTTGATCCCCTAGATCATTCCTCCCCACTAGAAGCTTTTGGACCACCAAAATTTTGTTTTTACTCAACAAGTAATTGAGGGTACAACTCCATCACTTCTTATATCCACCTTTCTTTTCTTGGATTGATACACTTGAGCCCCACACAAATATTCTTTACATTGTCACTACGTGAAGGTCTTATCCTCCTGTCAAGAATAGATTCGTCCTGAAACTCATTTAAATATTTAAGAGAAAAATATTCTAGGGATGGAATCTGAACATTCTCTTCTTGACCAGTGATTTGTTGATGGTGTTGGGCTCACCAACATTCAGGTGATATCCTTGGTATGAAGTCCCAACTAGACTTCACACTGTTTGGTGTAAGAGTCCCATCCAATATGATGGCCTGATTGCCATTATCTTAAATATTTTCTTTAGCTCTTGCTTGTTAGCACATGAGTGTGGTTTTCTTTGTCTTCTAACAATGAGGTTCACGTGCCCGGTGAGTGCTTAGTGTTACTTGCGTCAATGTTATTTCACTGTAGAGGGAGAGGGTAAGAGTGAGTGTCAAGTCAAAAGGGAATAGTCCCAACTCTATTAGAGACACACAACACAACAATACATGCAAAACTTCCAGCGGAGTAGACCACACGAATGAGACGGTCACAAACACACAGTGAATGGATAGCATGCACAACACCTAGCAGCATATTCCACATGTGTGTGATGGTCGTTATAACACATTTATGAAAATGGTTCTATCGAGTGTTCGATGGAATAATCCACATGGGAGAGACAACATTAACAACTTATACAAAACATTTTAGAAAGAATATGTATTAGAATCATCCAAAGAATAGTCTTACAAACGAATACAATACATGTGAGAAAACATGATGGCCTGTTATCAGGCTTCTGAATTAAGAGAAAGTTCCAAGACACATCAATACACCATTACATTGCTAACCCCGATAGCAGGGTGTTAGAGACACTTCTCATTCAAAGAAAATACTACAGACTGTCAAGGCTATGTGGGAGGAGCCAAGGTGAAAATTCCTTTTCATGTACAAATGAGGGGTATATATAGCCAAGGGTGAAATTGACCCTTGTGACTGTTCAACTTCCCTCATGGCTGTTTGACTTACATGACTCTTCAAATTTACATGTGGCTCTCTTGGACTTCCACATTACATTACATTCATTACAATAGTATGGCCCACAGTAATGATGTGGCCAAGATGACTCATGAAATGACTAGACACGAAAGTGCTGGTATGTTCATGGTGCTGGTGGTGTCCATGTCGAGTTGCAGTGCTACTAGTTGATGAATGTGCTCTTGGTGTATCATAGCTTCACCTCTGTATGGAAAGGTGTGTGGATTCTTTGATGGTATTGGTGTTCACTTGATGTTTCACGTGCATGTATCTCCTTTGCTTGTACTTGGTATGCTCCACATGTTCATCCATTTGCGAACAAGTATCCTAGCATGCGCTCCTTGTGTTAGGTTCCTATACCAATAGCAATCATAATTTTGATTGACTAAGGTTAAGCCTTGTAATATTGTAAACACCTTTGCTTTCTGCAAATGTTTTCCATATTAAAAAATTAAAAAATGTAAAGAGGGTATGTCCTAAAAGAATAATCACAGGACAAAAAGAATGAGAATAGGTCAAAAAATGAAATATATGAACCCCAAAGAACAAAAGAGACCAAGAAAGTGTGCAAGTCAAAATGCCACTACTATTTACTTTATATGCATAATAAATGATTGTGTGCAGCTTGTTACTTATGCCACAATCCATGAATAGTCAAAATGTTTAAAATTGGCTATTTCATGCTTTGAATTTCATGTTTCATAGGTAGTGAATAAATATGACCAAATAGTGTAATCTTGGAAGATCATTAGATAGGTAGAG
>APFE031465386.1:4997-28176 GCA_000404065.3 Pinus taeda | reverse complement strand
GCTTTAGACTAAGGTTTAGCCTTCTTAGTCAGAGAGGGCTCTCTCACAGATTTTTGATATGCATTAAAGGGCAAGAAAGATGGCTAACTCTTTAAACAGTATATGAAATTCATGTTGGTTGGAACAACAAAAATAAGGCTTCTCCCATTGGGCTCATGGAGTCATACACTTCTACAGTAAACAAGTAGCTACTCAATCATGGAAACCAAGGCATATAATGTCTCAATGCTCAAAACATTTACCAAGAAGAACCTCAACTCAAAAAACATACATAGGAAGTCTGAGCACTTATGTGAATTCAGAGTGATTGCATGTTTAGTGAACTGTAAAACAAGATGAACAAAACCCAACCACATATATTCTGAGCATGTAAAACACAAGATGAATCTTGGGAAGAAAAAGTATCCTTTCTATTACTGTCAAGACACTTTACATAAACCAATATGAAAACTCTGTTTTTTTTTTGATAAAAATCTCCAACCCTTTTTACATCAGAGTTTTTCCTATATATAGGAAACAAAACTAAACTACCTTGAGTCTCCTCCTCCAGCATGAGGGGAGCTCGAAAACCTATCATTAATTTCCTTATCTATATTTAAACTAACTTATTAAATACAAAGGTATTGTGCTTTCAATATATAGAGTCCTATTCCTATTCAAACTCTAATTCTATCTCCTCGTGTGCATGATTCCTTCTTGAGGATTTGACACTTGTACTATTTCTGTAGTGGCTGAAATGCATTTGAGAGGCATTCACTGAACGAGCTGCCTTGGATTCCAACTGTGCTGATGACTCATTATTTGGTGAAGATATATGCTCTGTTTTCACGGTCCCTGCCTTCCATCAGTCTTTATTTCTAGATGAACATGCTTCAAGCTGTTTAATGCCTTTGATGACCATGCATAACACCATATGCCTAATGATCTGGGTGCTTTGTGGACTGGACATGTGTTCAACCCAAAATTTCGGTAACCCTACCAGAACCCTAATATTTCGGTCATAAAGTAGCTTTAGGAAGACTTTAGCAAAAAACCAAAATGTTCTACCTTTTTGCTCCAATGCTTACACCTGTCATTCTTTGAATGTTATGGCAGCCTTTTATGATCTCTTTCCTACCCTCGAAGCATTCCCTTTCAAAATTTGCTGACCTCAGCATCAATTTCATTTTTTCTTTAAAAACAGTCACCTACAGCAGTTTCGTAGCGCGCTACGAAACTGCTGTTCTTTTCCAAAATTACAGTCTTCAATGAATTTACCAATTGCTTTGTGACTGTTACAGCTTCGCTTTTGGCTCCAAAATTCCTAATTTGTCTTCCTTTTATATATGCCTCAAAAACCAATGAACTTAAGAAACATAAAACAAAAACTTGGGGCAATACCTGACCTTAAAAATTTTGCAGTTTTTATTTGGCAGCTAACTTGCCTAACTGAGCTTTTAGTTTTGCAAGTTCTTTTTCCATGGCTGCAATTTCTGATACAGTTTTCTCCAAATTAGCCATTTCTTTCTCAGCTGCCTCCCATTGCTCCTTTGAAGATGAGGTTTTAGTTTCTTTGACAATGGGAACTTTTTTCTCCATATCTTTCTTTTTGACCTCCTTTGCTTTTTCTGCTTGAGGTATCTACTTTTCCATTTCTTTGGCCTGTCCTCTGGTGTATGGTTTTCTTTTGATTTCCTATGCCTTCTCTGCTTTAGGCAGTTGTTTAATTTCCTTTGTTGCAGTTACCTGGACAGCTACTTCATCCTTGTGAATTTGCTCAGCTGTTTTGATTTGCCCCCTGGTGACTGGCCTTCGGGGTTTGACTATAAATTCCTTACCAGACTCTTCAAACCTTAGCCTTTTTGAGGCTTTTGATTTTTTGGTGCTATCAGGTGATGACTGGGTTAGGTCAATAGGAATTGACTCAACCTGTACTGATTTGGCTTGTTCAAAATCAATTGCCTCCAGCAAATCCTTTAGACTAGCCTTTGACATAGGGCTTTCTTCCACTGCTATTGATTTTCCTTTTTCTCTGCTTAGCTGACCTCTGGTTCTGATTCTTGTCATTTGTTCAATTCCACTTGGCCCTGGTGCATCTTTCTGGTGTTTGATTTTCTCCTTTGATGACTTGGGTGTCTCCTTTGCTGATGATTTAGGTGTCTCCTTTATGACCAGAGGCTTCTCTGATTTCCTTGACTTGGTTTTGGGCTTCTTTTGGTCTTTCACCTCCTTTCTGAGCTCAGCCAAGGTAGGTTCTTCAATTCTTCCTTCTTTTTCCCTATCCGGCAATGGAGTGAGACCTGTCTTGCTTTGAAAGCCGGCCATAAAAATAAAAGAATCCCAATCTCTACCAATTTTTTGCAAACTATCTAACACCAGCAACTTTATTAAACCATGGTGGAACAGGGAAGTTTCACAATCATCTTTCTTTAACTGAACTTTGTCACACATTTTACTGAGGCTTCTGAATAAGTAAAAAGGGATGTCTATTGATGCTCTACCTGTGAAATGTAACAAGAGTTTGAAATGATAAGAATAAACTTTGGTGTACCTTCCCTCACATGTGAGGGATTTCTGGATGCCTGTAAGGAGCAGAGCATAATGTTCTTTTATATAATTCCTTGGCACAGCTCTGGTGAGGTCCTCATACATACGGTTCCTTCAAAAATTCCTTACAGGGACTCATGTCAAATTAAAATTTTTTGAACCACTCTTGTCCTCCTCTCGGAATTTCAGTGACAATAGAAATGGCTTCTGGAGACACAGGAAATTCTAGCATTGACACCTTAGAATTCAAGCCAGTAAAATTCAATGCAAAAGCTTTCGTTACCTCTGCATGTCCTCCCTTCAAATTTTCGCAAAACCTCCAGCAACCAGCATTTTTAAAGGCTCTTGCTACACCTTCATCTCTGAGTGTAAGATCAAGCCCCTCTGGCTCTGTTCTTAGGCACCTTCCGGATCGATGTACTCTTTTCTCCATCTTGCTCAGAATATCTTCACACAGAGAACTAACAGCAGCTATAATTCACAAAACAGCTTCGACTTTGGAGTGCAGACTCGCTTGCAATGATCCCTTTAAATGAAAACTTGGGCTTCTTTGCGTTTTTTCAAAAACTCGTCATACAACAGGCATGTTAACACACCATGAATAAACATTATGACACAACCATACCTCATAAGATTTCTTAAAATAATCGTCATGTGCGTGATCCTAAACCTGATGGTGGAATGATAACCTATCATGACCTGGAGAAGACAGCAACTAACAAAATGTGAACAGACCTAATGACTCATCTCCCCAGATTTGACATTTCAAGAAAACACGTTGCAAAAACCCCGAATCCCCGATTTCGTAGCGCAGACAATTATGAATTGACAAACCGCGCTACGAAATGGCTGCTAGATGATACGCTGCGAAAAGGTGGAAAAATGATTGCGCAACTAAATTGGCCAATCAGATCGCGCTGCGAAACTGCGCAAAATCCAAATGATGCAAACAAGACAAGATATGCTTTAAACAATAATGATGGAGGGTATCTAACGGTTTTTTACAAGGACTCACATCAATACCTTTTGAAATTCTAACTTCAAAGTGACACACATGGAAACCTATTGACTTAAACATTTTTTTTTTTTTTTTTTTTTTTTATTTTTTTTTTTTTTTATGAATCTTTGGACATAGGTGGACTGTGGTTTTAAGTGATAACAGGTGGAAACAATTGACAAGGAGGAATCCGAGACGGACGAGGATATAACTCCAAAGGAACACCCGGTCGATCGTATGGACTATAAGGGTGTTGAGGAGATATGAAAATAAGATCAAATAGAATATTTGAAGGGTATAAAATAAACCTTTGTGGACTCTCAGGGGTTTCTGGATTAGACTCTTGAGATGACGACGAATCTCAAGGTGGAGCACGAGAAGAAAGGGTTTGGATGCTTGGGACAATTTCAAGTTGAAAGCCTTAATCTTCAAGTGACTACGAAAGTTTAGGATGACCTCCTTGTGAAGACCCTTCAGTATCAGACAACAAAGGGGAACTGATGGTTCAGCCACGGTGACTCTCTCAAGAGAAGAAGGTGAAGAGATGATTTGTTGAGGGCCAATTAAAATTAAAATTTATAAGCAATTAACTCAATATGGGGCCAAGAAGCAACTGCATGGGTTTGACATGTTATCGTTGATAGTTAATTTTATGACACGAAACAACAAATAAATCAAAAAGGGTAATGCTAGGCAAGAGGGTTTACTGAGTATTCGTGAACTGTTATATACAGCTTAGCTGAAACCAAGGACTTGACGTTCGACAACCAATATCATTGAATGCTATGTTCGGTGTATCACGTTTACAATATGGCTAACTCGGTTACCTATGGCTAAAATATAACAACCTAGTGGGGTCTCCCAATATATACTCGATTGTACAGGGAGAACAAGTCTGTGTTAACACTATGTAATGCAGAACCATTCGATGAGACTGGCCCTATATACTTATCATACTTAAGTGCCTCCGATATAGCTGAAATTACTGGAGAACCTTCTATATACTTCCATACTATGATGAGATTTCACCCCCGGGATACACTGCAGGCAGTTAACGATAACTGCTATGTTTAAAGAAGTTGGAACACATCTCTAGCCTAGACCTCTAAATATTTGTGTTAGGTTACAAATGCTCCTTAGGTTAATTGAGGTAAATTTTAAGTTTATCTTCAATTAAGTTTCATTTTGATGGCTCAACAATGTCACATGTACCTATGATGCAACTACATGATATAAATGAAATATTTTCATTCGATGAAGGCTTAAACTAATGAAGGAAGAGAGACAAAAAAATAATGCATCAATCAAGGAAAATGCATTAACACACAACTCTTTATCTTTCCAATGCAAAAATGCAAAAATGAGATCTAATCTTTCACTTTCACAACCAAATGCAATGCCAAGATGTAATCCTAAGAGAAAACAAAATCACCTTTCTTTCACTAATATGCACTAAATCATTTCGTTTCACATTGATCCAACAATGGAAACTAATGCAATGAGCAAAGGAAAAATGCAATCTAATGCAATGAAAGTGAAAATCTGTTTCACTTTATGGTTCCGAATGCAAAAATGTTCCAAAAAATACTTAAATGAAGAAATATTTCACTTTTTCTTTCTGAAACAAAGAATGAAAACAAGTACTCTCTTTCAATCCTACCAAAGTAGACATTTTAATATATGCTTGACAATGGAACAAAAGTAATCTTCAAAGTGTCAATATGACTCACCACTAACAAAAACAAATTCACATCAATGAACCGAAAGCAACTTGAAAAACATGTCCTGATTGTAGGAAGACTCCTGAATAGAAGCAATCAATCTCAAAGAAGCAAACCAAGCAATGAGTAGTGGGTGACCTAGAAACCCTAGAAGGAAATCAAGCTTCAAGCACACATTAGCAACGTCAAGAGACAATTGCAACCACAAAAGCATGAAAATCAAGACAAATGCATTGTAGACACATTGGAAAATTATTAACAAAGGAAAAAAACACTGAAAACAAGAAGAAACCCTAATTTTTCTCCTATCATCTAGGACCAACGCACCTGTTATAGGCAAAAGGGCAATGCAAAGGATATCAATGCGACTGTAATTAAATAATCAACAATGGTAGCGTGACTTTTGAAGGAGAAAATGTGATGGGTGAGAAAAATAGGGAAACATAAAAAATCTTCATGATCAAAACAAATTAAATGTCCTCACGCAAGAACAAGTGATTGCAAATAGCTATAGTGTGATGCAAACAAGCCAAGAAACTGACAGTTGATTAAATTCATTAGAGAATCTAATTGAAGGAATGGATTGAAAGGGTTATAACTTCGTCAATGGAGTCGCCATTTTTTTGTCTAGGAAAATCCTCTTTGCGGATAGAGACGATCCCTCTAGCCCAATGAGTGGGACTAGCAACCTACGTGAAAATCTACAAGGCAGTTTCCTAAATTACAATCGAAATGAGAGAAGAGGAAGATAGCCTACCTCATTATGATGTTATAATGTCCTGCTTTGTTGAAGACCTCAAACCTCTTGCACCTTGGGCTCAGTCCTACTTCTCACAATGTTTGAATGCCTGCACAAGAGCTCAAAGACACAACAAAGCATACAAATACAAATAGCATAATTGAAAGTAATCCACTTAATGGATCAAGGAGCATTAAGGTAAATGATTCATTAACACACACATTTATGGAAAGTGAACCAACAATTGTATATATTAATAGAATAAAGGAGGAAGCATACAACAAAGCCTTGATGTTAATAAGCTCTCCTTGAGTGAATGTCCAAGTCTAAGCTCAAGCTCTCGAAGCACTCCTACTCCAAGCCAAATGAGTAGCATGTAGGCACAATATCAACATAAGGGTGCAAATACTCAAAGACCAACCATTTGGGAATGGGAAAAGATGAATATATAGGCAAGGAAAGGGAGTTAGGATCTCTCCAAAAATAAGAGAACACCCTCATCTCAAGGAGGTAGCTCATAGGGATAAGACCAAAGGGCCAATTTGAGACAACTTGACCTCATCTATGCCAAAAAACCTCCATCTCGTCATTTTGGAAAAATCTAGATCATGAAGCTTCTTGTCCTCTTTGGGAAAAGTTACCTTTTAGCGATTAACATGGGTATCCAAGCCAAAAGCACGCTGACATCGCGAGACTAGTATAATGCAACTAGCAATCAACACGGGTATCAAGTTTCAGGGTTGTGTTGATGCTAAAATTAGGGTTTTAGAGCCCCTTTTCTCTAGGGAGAGCTCAAGGAATTTTTCATTAGTGTTCTAGGGAGGATTTGAGCAGCATATTTGGATGGGTTTGCAACATGATTGCCAAGTTTTGGGCACTTCATGGTTTGACATAAGGAAGTGCAGAAGGTGTGACAAAATACTATGTAACAACTACCACACAAAAGATCTTATGCGCTAGTTACTTTTGGCCTAATGTTTTTTGCGACTGCATCCTTGCCATCTAGAAGTGTCATGTGTGCCAGATCTATGATCATAAAGTTGATGCTCCACCTGCTTCCTTTCATCCTATAGTAGTTGTTGGTCCCTTTGTGAAATGGGGTATCAATGGGGGGCATGGTTATATCATTGTCATTTTTGACTATACTTTACTAAGTGGGTCAAGGAGATGCCTACATTTAACAACACAAGTGAAATGACTGCATACTTTTTCTTCACTCACGTTATTTCTAGGTTTAGTGTTCCAAAAGCAATAGTTATAGATCACAGGAAGCATTTTTGGAATCATATGATGACCTAACTAACTGATAAGTTGGGTATTTCACATTAAAGTTCCACTTCCTACTATCCTTAGGCTAACGGATAGGTTGAGGCTATTAACAAATTTTTTAAGACTATGCTTCAACATATGGTAGGGGTGTTGAGAAATCTAGGGCATTCAAAGTTAACAATTTCTCTACTTGATAATTGCTTGTGATGCACTTTTACTTCTTTACCTTATAGTCTTTTCTTTGTTAGCTTATTAATGTGTACTTTCATCAAGACAATTACCAAAATACATAATCAAAAGACAAGTGACATAGTATGTAGGCTTCTCCAACCAGGGCCACAACCTCTCACCTCTTGAGAGGAAAACCTGATCAAAATTCTTCTTCTAGATCTTCAATTGATAAGTACCATGGCCATGACACAAAATCTTAACTCTAGTATCCTCTCAAGAACCTTGTCACCAACCTTGATGCTCTGCTTCTTCCTTCCTTCACCTCTCTTCTTGATCTAGAACTACTCCTCTGATTCATCTAGAGAATCTCGGTCTCTATATCTTTCACTGTTTTTTCACAATTTCCCTAGATAATATCGTTCTCTAGGTATTTACTTTGATCTTCCCAGAATACTCCTTTCATTTTGCCCCAAAATAAACTTTACTGCCCTAAACTTGCACTGCCCAGAAGAAATTTCATTGCCCTAACTTTGCACTGTCCAGAAGAAACTTTGTTATTCACAAAAGAAAGTCTTCTAGAAGAATCCTCACACTTCACTTTTTTTGCTTCCTTTTCACACTCCTTTTAGACCTATCTTTGTAGCTTTCTTCTACCTTCTCTTCACAATTTTCTAGATGATATTAGATCGAATTTCTTGTCCAAATTGTATGTCTCCAAATGAGGCTGAATTGGGTTATCTATATACTTCTTCCCTTGGCCTTTAGGCCCACTTGACAGTTGGAGTTAGGTCGACTTTATCTAGCAGCTTCTTCATCATTTGTAGGCCGACTTGAAGAGGTTACGTGACAAGTTCTTGGAGGATTGTTTTACATAGACAAGATGACCCATTACAAAGTGTACATGAATTCATCACATGACAATGACTCTTACATTTTAGGACTAGATGAAAAATAAATCCTATAGACTCTCAATGGGAGTCTTGAATAAAAAACAAATTCCTTTCTCGTGAAACCCAAGAATCAAGTCAATAAAATAATTTCATTTTACTTATTTACATCTCATTACATAAAATCATATTTACATGTCATTATGACGACCAAACCTAGTTGCACTTTTCAACAAGGGGTTCACAAATCAGGCTAGAACTTGCTTCTTTATGGTACTTTGTGGGCATACCAAACCTTGGTTAGGACTGCTACTATATTCACACCCTTTTAGTTAGTCTATGGTCTTGAAGCTATCCTCCCCATTGAATGTGAAATTCCATTATTAAAACTAGTTTTTCAACTTCTCCCTGCCACTTCCGTAGAGGAGGAGAATCTTTTAAATTTGACTCATTTGGAAGAAACCCGGTACGATGCCACTTTAGCCAATGAAGCTCATAAAAAACACATCAAGGCACAATATGATAAAAATTTCAAGCCTCATGGGTTCTCGAAAAGAGACTTGGTTCTCTTATATGACTAGCAACAGTGGAAATTTTAGGGGCTAATATTCACACATGGACTAATTTTCCATGCTTTTTCCAAAAAAAGATTCGTTAATTTCCATTTTTTTAGAAAAGTTTCACCCAAATGTTATGGTATAAAACCATTTTACCTTAAAATTCGCCAAACTTTTAAATAGAGACTATATAAAATTATTAGAAATTTTAATATCTTTATGGAAATATTGCCAAACATTTTACATATTTCATATCATGGACTAATGAGATTTGCAAAGGTTTCTAAACGTTAACATAAATTCCCATCCTTAAAATTTTCCCTGACCAGGAGGCCAATAAGTTAGGTCCAGTAAAGTTCCAACCCATGTGGTTGGGTCCATACATTGTCAAGTGAGTCCTTGCAAAAGGGGCCTATGAGTTAGTAGACTTTGATGGAGTCCACTAGCATAACCTTGGAAAGGGTTGTACCTCAAAAAATACTATGCTTGGTCGCATGGGTAGTACACTATGTACATACTATCTATACGTGTGTTGAGTGTGTTTGCAGCGTGTCTTTTCATAATTTCCTTCAATTTTTGTTGATCCCTTTATGTTTGGTTTGCAGATGTTGACTTCTCTCGAACTGTATATTGGTTATGCCAATGGTGATAGTCATATTATTCAGAACATATCCTTTACAACATGGGCTATCTTTGCTCCAAATGGCAAGTTAATGAGAATGCAAGGGATTTTCATTGTTCATTCTACTAACAACATCGTTGAGTATAGTGTAGTGTTGGAGCTACTATCTAATGCTATTTTATATGGTATCTGCCTTATAGTCATCAGGCTAAAGTCATAACTCATAGTACTACAACTTTCTAATGTTTATTCAGTGAGGAATCCTCTCATCCTTTGCATGGTTTTGAGAGTACATCTTTTGGAAAGATATTTCAATTTCATACAATATGAACATATTTCTAGAAATCTAAACACATTAGCAGATGCCCTAGCTAATTACATTTTAGATAGACATTTGCAACGAATGTAAATAAGTTTCAATTCACATCACATCATATTGAAAGCAAGATAGGAACTATGAAACACTGAAAATATGTATATATATTAAGTTTGGTTTTACAAAAAAATTTCCCTGAGACACGTACGGCTACATCGCCCATACAAAAAACTACATGCAAAGATCTAAGTAGACAAATCAATGGTACTCGTGATAAAATGGCACTGCATGAGCTATCTCGCACAGTAATTGACTGATATGGCTAGGCACTCTGATAATGTGTCGTTGAATTCACATGGGAATATGGTCGACCTCAATTTCATCAATCCTGTGTATCAACTCCTCCATGTGGTGCTCCACCTCTGATAGGATCTCAGCTACCTCAAGCTCCCATAGCGCATCTCGTCCTACCGCAACAACCTTTACTAGTTCCACTGCCTCCTAATGTGGTTGTCTCTCTGAACGATGGAGATAAGAAGCACCTACTAGTCGAACTGATCCCAGACCTGCATGAAAACATCAATAGTTTAGTCTTGGGAAACATAAACAAAAAAACAAAAAAAAATTGTAAAACTTCTAAAAACTTAAATGGTTGAAATATTTTACATGTATCATCCCATTTCTCACCCTTAGAAAGCACGAGCTCAGGATCATCAAGGAAATCCATATTTGTGTAGGGATAGTTGTTAATCATGATGAACTATCTACCCTTCCACGTAAAGAAAGATGGTGAGAAGTTGATCATTGACAAACCTGCATGCTGGGCCATGTGATCTATCCACCTCTTCATTTTTCGTACCCTCAGATCGATAGGATCAAGTATAATTTATCGAGTGTAAAGTAATGGCACCCGTTCTAGAGAAAAAGAGACAAAGATCGAACCATAACTGAAGTATTTTAACTTCCCCTCTTTTTCTTTAGTCATATGTTCTTTCATATTGACGAGAACTCCCTCACTCTAGTTGAATATTGTTGGATCTAGACACTCCACCCCATACTACATGTAAGATTTACTTGCCACATGTAGTAAATCAAAGGTAATTGGGTTACATATTCTATGTTGATCTTTCCATCCTTGGTTGGATGGGCTCGAGGTCTACAATAGGTGGTGATATAATCTTTCACTGTCTGCCGACCACTTCTCCCACCTAGGAGAGAGATGGGGGCACCTCTTTTAGGTAACCTTGTCAGAAAGTAGATGTATTATACTTTTATCTCGAGCATATGTTCCCAAACCTGAATGCTTGTGCCCGAACAACCCATGAAAAACAAGGTATTTCAACAATTCCATCCGTTGCCTCATACCAGGAAGCCAGAAGTATTTAGAAATCCATAGTTTTTTAGTGCCTAGATGGTAGTAGGATCATTTTCTACATTTAAATCTTGTTCCTCATGTTCTCTTTCTCTCAAAATGAATGCCATTTTGTGTAAATGAAGACCTAAAAAATCAACAAGAGATTCATTTGGCTTATTTTCATGCAAAAAACTTGACAAAGTTTGAGGGAAATTTGATAAACAAGTTGGCATTTTCGCCCAACACACCCTAGTAGTGCAAGACAAAGCATACCACCTCTCCTAGCAGTGTTAGTCTCCGTAGTTGCAATGAATATTTTGATACTAGGGAGGTGCATTGGTCCTAAGGCATGTTCTTAGAACCCCAGGGCCCTCAAAACCTCAAAACAATTGCATGAAATCACAAAATTAGACCATGAAAAGAATGAGAAGGGTTTTAGCTCCAACATGGAAATGACGATACTCATAATGGTCCACCAAATTGGCCGCAATCATTTGCAGAAGATCGAGGGAAAAGAGGGCTCAAAACTCTCACTAATTGTCATTTTGAGTATTTATGGTCATTTATCATATTATTTTATTCATAATTAATGTTTTGACCTAGATATGCTTCATTTTTACTATGAAACGGGTATGTTTAATCCTTTTGTGATGTTTTGAGCAAGTTGACAATTGTTAATAGGTTTTTTATCATGCTTTAAACAAGTTATTTTGACAAAAGAATATACTTCTATCCCTTTTCAATCTCTGTAAACCTATGAAAGAGGAACCCCTTGGAGTCCATTTTCATCTCTTTTCAGACTCCCAAAATATAAAAAGATTTTCAAGCACTTGTATTTTTGAACTCGTAAAAGTAAATGAAAAGACGTCTACTTAGTACAAGTTTAACCCTTTTCCGGACCGAGATAGACTATTTACGAAAAAGAAAACCTTAGTCGAACATGGATAAGAGGTTCTCTTGAGTATTGTTTTCTACCTTTTCAGACTTGAGAGACTATCTACGAAAACGGACATCTAGAGATTTCATTTTCAAATCTTTTTCAAACTCTCTAAACATGAAAAGGATGTCGAGTTTTACCTTCCCTGGACTCGTTAAAACACCAAACAACGATGGAATTGTCAAAAATGACAAGGCTGAACCATTCCTTCTTTGGATTTGTTAAATATACTTGGAGCTATTAATTTGAAGGATGAATTTACAGCTCAAGCATATGTTATCCTCCTCAAGCTTGTTAAAAAATAAAGAGGTACTTACTACTATGGTTGGGAAAATTGGGAAAATAGGGTATTCCATTTTCTAATGGAAGTAAGTTGCTCTTGAACATGACACTCTTCCACTTCATCTATGTGTTTTTTGGTATGGGTAATCTACTTTTCTTTTGGTTATCATACCATTTTTAGAGCTTTCATTTCATTTTTGGGTCAATTCTGCCAACTCCATTCAGTGTGGTTGGTGTGTTCAAGAGAATTCATACAATTTATATTCGTTGAAATACTCTTAAGCCTTCATTCCATGTTTGACATTCCTCATCCAGTTTCATATCGGCATCATTCTGATCATTTAGTCTCAATCATGATACCTGTTTCGTGTCATTGGTAAGGGATACATCAAGACCCTCTTGTGATGGGTCACTTCCTATTGACATTAACGAATTATCTAGGAAGTTGACATAGAAACATTCCTTGGCACCTTGGGGCTTTCATACATCAATGAAAATTTTCCTCGCTCTCGATGATAGGTTTACATCAATGGCCTTCGTCTGAAAGACTCTATGTGGTGTTCGACATCAACTCATTTATTCACACCATACAGATTGTACTGTAGTGCCTTGAGAGAAATTAATATCATCAGTGGTTTCTCTCGCGTTTGTTAATGGCTTACATAATTAGCCAATAATCACATGGTGTCTAACAACTTCGACCTCAACTCATTGATTCACATGGTCAGACTCGTACGTTGGTTAGTTGTGTGAAGGAGATAGAAGACCTTAGATCTAGTTTCATCCATTCAGGATGTGATTTCAGTATTTATATAGAGATCACAATGTATGTATGATGACCATGATCATACATACAATCATGCAGTCATGGGTCCACTGGTTATCATCTGTGTATGTGTCTTTTTATCATTTTACAAGTTATGTTAGCTTATGTGTTGAGTATGGGTATAACTCCCTCGGCAACAAAGATGTCACGAGGAAAATTTATTGTAACAGTTGAAGCTCACCGACTATTCTTGATCCAGAATTGTCACAAGGTAAAGAACTTCAATCACCAGTCATCATTTCTGACTTTTCGCTTTAGAGGGCACTCTATTATAGGATATTTTGTCGAATATGATCAATAGGCCTCCTAATGGGATTAAGCAACATCCTATTCCCCCTTGTCATCATCTTTCACAAATCTCTAAGAATTCCTCTTTCCTTCCCCATAGTTTCCACATAAAATTGCATCATCTAAGCTAGTTTTAGGACCAACGCATCTTGGCCTCTTGCTGGACAATGTTCAACTACAGGTTGCTCCATTTTGACCTGTGTTTCTCACCTACAGGTTGCTCCCCTTTGCACCTACGTTTGTTTTATAAGTTTGGGAAAAATAGATAAATTTCGGAAGCCTCCTATTCCAGAAGCTTCTAGAATTTGTTACAACCATTTATCTTAGATAAAACATCTAGATCCTATCCTACCCTACTTTGGATTTTCCACCCCTTATCCTTTGATCCCATCCTCCCATCAAAGGTCGATCTAAAACCTTATATTGGTAATTGGATAATAAATCCCAACTTACCCCACTCCTCTATATATTTACAACCTTCCATATGCAAGGGGTTGGATTTTGGAGAGAAATTTTACCCTTATGCTGTTGTGGTGAGAGGTTTCATTTCATGCATTTTGGGTGAGTGGAGGTGCACATTGTGACAAGGAAAGGGCAAGTCAAACTTGGAGGAGATATTCTACAAGATCAACACCTATCTACAGTTGTAAACTCCTTCCATTTATATTAATGCAAAGAATTCTTTGTTTTCCTATATGTGATGTTGTTATTTCATGTATTTCAATACCTTGTTGATCTACTAAATAAAGTATTTAGATGATACTGCATAGATTTCATGGTTTCTTGGCTTGTGTCATTTAACTGTGTAGGTTCCAATTTTGGCAATCAGAGCTGGAATTGGAGCATTCAAGCTAAAGAAGGCGCGAAGCCCGCGATGGATTCTAGGTAGGATTCATACCTCCATCTATTTACTCTAAGGAAAGATTTGTATTCCTTGTCTCTCTATTGTTATAGGTTATCCACCAAACCTAGGGGAGATACTTTTATCTGCAATCGTAAATATCGTATAACAATGCATGTTTTAAAGGAAGTGCAGATGTGGAGCATTCATCGTTATAGATCAAGGAAGGTATTATCATTTTTTGTGGGAGGATGGATATGGTACAAACCATTGAACAAAATTTATTTCATTATCGGGGGTTCTAATTCGTCCCAATGGTTGGGTATTGATGTTCTTGACCTTCGTGGAGACAAAAATGGAATCATAGATTGGGTCAATATCCACACACAATTTCATCCAACTTTTATTTATAATTGGATGCGACGAATTCACACTTTGGAAAACACATTTTAGGAAGTTCCCTTCAGGCACATCTACAGGGAACAAAATCGGGTTGCAGATCACTTGTCAATGATAGGTATTGCGAAGGATCTAGGGAGGATATATTTTAGTATATTTATGCAAGACTCTTTAACTAATTTCAGATGCATTAATCTCATTTAGTGCAATTGTGCGACCTTATTTTTTTATTTTTATTTTGGAGATGATTTATCTAGAACAGAGTAAGGTGACTATCAACTATAGTGTACAGTCTACTTATATTTGATACATTTAAATATCTATGTGAATAAAGTATGGATGTTAGACAATATAGATGATATTTGTTTTGTTGGTTATTAGATAGGAGGAAATCCATGGATAATAGATGATATAGATTCTATAATGTAACTCTTTTTGGTCCACATGGGAACTGGAGATAATATTGTGATAGAACACTGCTATTGTACTCTCTTTTTATAATAAAAAGAGAACATTTTTTTTTCTACTGAAAGAAAAGAGTAGAAAATATGACATTAAGACAACATCATATAGATAATATAGTCATGTCCAAAAATTCACATTCACATAATAACAAACATTATAAATTGCATTAATTATTTTCAAAATGAAATAATACATCTTCTACCCAAAAATAAGATGTACTTGAGTGCTTTTTTTCCCGTCATGTTCCATGTATCTAATTGTCCTTAAACCATCTATTATGAATATATATTATGTAATAAATGTCTCCCAAAAACTTAAATGACCACGTAACGAGTAACCACCTTCAGCTTAGCACATCTTGCACAATATTTTGCAATGATTAAATTCAATATGTTTGAGAAAAACTTCACATACAAGATTTAAAAAGAATGGTTGTGCCTTCATATGCAATGTCTACTACTTAACCTCTAATCTCATCTTCAAAAAATATTATAAACGAAATTAATACTAATCTTTGTCTTAGAATATATTCATTCCAAAAATTGTAGGTCGTAACATTAATAACGATTTGAAATTTTAAATTAGCATGTAGTGGACTATATATATGATCACAAACGAGAACATAATAGTACGAATGGAGGAGTGAGAATCGAAATAGCGACGAGGGTTCCGATCTCTGTAGTAGCAATGTCTCTCAGTCTTACCCGCGTCTGCCAAACCTCCGGTGATTTCATAAGCAAGAAGCCTGAACCCATAGGACTCGCATTGGTCATCTTCATGCCGCCGAGAGTAAAGGTTTTATGTTATCTGCTGCGGTCAAGGTTTATAAGAAGAACAGAGGTGCAAAATTGACCAGATTTGTTACATACGGTGCTTCCTCAGGTGGTGAAGACAACTAGTAAACCCCCGATCGGCACAAAGCTTTTGAAATGCATGCGGATCGGGCACTTGACAGTCTACTCTATGGCAGTAACTGCTTCTGAGATCACGCTTTGTGAGGGTGCTTTCTCGAGAGCTCTCAGGACGAAAAATCACTGACATCACCAAAGGTATGAAGAAATATTCAAGTTTTTTGCATACCAGAAATCTGACCTGTATTATTACGATGCCGATCTTGATTTCCATCTGTTCAAACAACTGCCATTGGGCCCTAATTGGGCAACATATCCATCGATCTGCGACATTGAGCACAAATCTAGTCTTGGGCTCTTTGATCCAGACCTTCATATTGCAGATCGACCCCTTTTCTGGTCAGATCTGGAAGCCCACTCACTGAATAAGTTGTTTCGAAGTGAGAAAAAGATGCAGAGTAGAATCACAGGGTTAGATCTGATGAAAACAAGATCTGGAACCCTGGTAAGAGCTCACAGTTTCTAAGTTTTTGTAAAAAATCCGGAAGGAAAATCGAATATAATTTGGGTAAAAGAGATAGATTCTGTCGAGCAAATGCAGAAAACTATAATGCAACAGCTAGGATACCCCATCAGAACACAAAACCTGTTACACGGGGGCAGAGTGTTACAAGACACAAAATACCTTTGGGAATACAAAATTGCACCTCTGTCAACAATCATCCTCAATCTGAGGTTAAGAGGGGGTG
This sequence comes from Pinus taeda, assembly GCA_000404065.3. Lineage (NCBI taxonomy): Eukaryota > Viridiplantae > Streptophyta > Pinopsida > Pinales > Pinaceae > Pinus > Pinus taeda. Next base: position 11,379 of record APFE031465386.1, on the reverse strand, counting down.
CAACCATCAATAATAGGAATCCTAATAGGGAAGACGGAAGTGGTATTGGTTCAATTTGGAAAAAACCAGGCAACATTTCCTTCAAAAACATCCTACAAGGGAAAAACACAGAAGGAGCAACACCAAACCAAACAGGTATGGACGCAAGGCCATACATTGTGGAACAGTTGAATCACACCCCATAATACAACATAGATACACCAGAAATAGATGAGCATTGCACTATATATGAAAGACAAGCAATAATATGTAGATTTAACTGCTTTTGGCCCAAACCGGCTGATCTATTTCTTTGGATCTTCACGAACTGGACCACACAATGCCAAATACATCTCTACTCCAACGGTTTTTTCATAGTGAAATTTCTATCAGCAATAGACAAAGACATAGTAATTCAGGAAGGACCTTGGTTCTGGGGATCCACTGGACTCTTCATCACACCATGGTTCCCAGATTTTGATGCAAACACAATGGTCGTCTCCAAGATGCCAGTTTGGGTGCGGCTACACAATCTCCCAATACATCTCTGGAATCATCAAGTACTAGCTGGTACTGGAAATACTATTGGGTGTTACATTAAAATGGACAACCAGCGAGTGGAGGAAAGAATATATACTTTTGCACAAATATGTGTGGAAGTAGACCTCAGCAAAGGCCTGCCAGAACAAATCCAGCTGAAGCATAAACAAAGGAGCTAGACACAGGTTCTAGATTATGAAAATACTACATTCAGATGCCGAATTTGCCGACAAATAGGACACCTACAAAGTACGTGTCCAACAGTCAAAAAAGACAATCGCAGAAATAAGAAAATGGAAAAACAAGCAAAGGGATGGCAATTTCCTCCACCTCCCCCGGATAACGAGGAGGAAGAGGAGATGGATTTTGCTAACCCAAATGAGAACAATCAGATGAACAAAGAACCAGATGCCGAAAACACAAATCCACAGGAACACATAGACACAGGATTGGCAAGGATATCAGATACTATGGATATTTGCAGAAATAAATGCCAAGATATATCAGGCACACTAGATTCTGATAAAGACAATCCACAACCTGTGGCTGAAATAGCATTAGCATTTATAACTCCAACAGAGTCACAAGGGGGTTGGAGAAAGTTTGAGAAGAAAAAATGGCAAAAAGTCTGACTTTTCCCCACCTGTACATTAATATTTTTTCTTTTCATGCTTATTTCTTGAAATCCGTACACCCTGCGTGGTGATGAAGGATCTATGCATATTTTTTAGCACCATTTTTGAAATCTGTTTTACAGCATATGCCGAGAGGCATCTACAACATGTAATTTTTCAATCATAATGAAAGATTACGATTTTTCCAATGGAAAAAAATATATGATCACAAACAAAGATATTACCTTTCATATTTTGCTTATAGACTTTCTTATCATGCATAATTAAGGTTGTATCTTGTAACATATTCATTTAAAGGATCATTGGATTTGGATAAAACAAAATTTGAGGAAGGAACAATTCAAATGCATTTAAGAGATTTGAAACAAAAATAATCAAAAGTTAAGTATATTGACAAGTTACAAAATTAAGAAATTTTTGTTAAATAAGTTAATAGTAGAACATGGTAAAACTTGATGGATATAATAAAATAAAATGTAAGAGTCAAATGGCCTAAAACTGAAAATTTTCACTTACCAAAATGATTCTTTCAAGTGTTATTGTAACTTACAAATCCACATTCTTCAAAATTACTAGAACTTAGATCATTAAAGATATGAATCTATTTTCCTATTAGAAGAGGCTTTCTAGTTTTCATATTTCCATTCATCATAAATAGTGTTATAATCTACCTCATTTAGAGCATGAGGTGCACAAAGAGAGAGAGAGAAACATTAATATATCCAATGTTTCTAAAGAAAGTATTGATATATCATTTTTTATCTGATTTAATTTTGAAAAGTATCTTTCACATATTGTTGTACTAGCTGACATAACATGAATTGCTTGCCATAAATACATTAAACATGGAAATCTTTCAAACCATTTAGATTCACCTCCACATAGATTCCATGCTCAAAGGATTTGTTTTTTTGGGTAATATTTATACATAATACAAATAAATTTATCCATTTCACCCATACATTTAACATTGTACACAATGGGCAAGTCTCTAACATTAAATTTTTCACATAAACATGTCAACCATTTTCTTGTTTGAGAGTCTCTATCATCCATATCCTCATAATAATTAAGAGGACTAAAAAATTTAATTATATTAAAAATAGGTACATTTGTGAACCTTTAATTTAGAGAGTCAATCACCTCCATTACAAAGCATTTTCCCAACATAATGCAATCATCTACTGTCCCTAGTATTTGTGACTTCAACAAACTCTCAAACCTCAATGCATGTACATGTACCATACCTGTGCAATTTGTAAACTCAAGAGTTCCTTGTTGTGTTTTACTTAAAAAAGATGATTTGTGCATTGCACCTTCCCCAAATGTGCCTCTTAAAAATATCCTACAAAGAAAGCTAATAGTTATATTTAAATTCATTCCAATAGATGTAATGTTAATATGGTCCTCTTGAAACTTTTGATTCATCTCATTTAACTCAATAAGCACATTTGCAATTAAGTGGATTCAAAATTGAACTTGAAATATTGTAGCCATCTCATACATTTGTTTCCCCACTTACTTTTGGTCCCTTAACAAAGCAGGCATGAGCTTAATGAGCCTTTCCATGGATTTTCCTATAGAAATCCATCTATTATAATAAATTTGTAACACTTCTATCCTTGTGATTTTAAATGACTCCATTATGTCTTTCAATTCTCCATTTCTTTTATTATATTTCCCTAACCATGAATAGACCTTATTTGAAAAATTATCAATAGCTTGCAACTCTTCAAACTAGTATGAGGCATCATTTTCTACTAATATTAGTAATTAAAATCAACCCCTTCACCAAGGCTAGCAAACATGACATCTACAATCTTAAAAGTTATAAATAAATATAACACATTGGCATATGTCATCTTTTAATTTCACAATTATAATATCATCATGGATACACATGAAATACACAGTCTACAATTAACACATAGCCATCAATCATAGTGCTATAACTAGCACCTACTTGCACAAACAAGTAATCATCATGAACACATCACTTTATAACCCAGTCAAAAAATATCACGCCCCAAAGTGTATCTGTCCAATCCATGTGTTGAACCTAGATGCTTTATAATTACATTGTAACAAACTCTTAATATGTTATTATATTGCTTTAGAGTCCCAACTTTATCTCCAGAGGTTTAGTGTTGAACCTTCTACTTTGATACCACTTTGTAACACATTCATTCACTCCCTTAGACTATTCTTGGGCACCAAGAGGTGTTACTTTAATTTGATCCAACATCCATGGTCTCATTATATAAATGGGGTTGCAAAATTTCTCTTTTATCAACTTCATCAAAATCTAGAATAAATGCCACAATTTTGTCTCGTTCGTCAAGAGCTTTTTGATGATATAAAGTTTATCGAAATATGACACCCGCATCAAAAGTTATGGCCTTTTAAGGTTTGGCCAATAAACCCTTGCCATGTTAGTGAGGCACTGCCATGTAGCACCCATGTGGCACTCCAAACCACCTAACTGTTCCATGCCACATTGCCATGTGTATGTGTTTTTGTTCCAAGTGACACTTTCCATGTCACCTCTCCACATGGCCCTCATTGGACTAGTCGCACTACTTTCTTAGTCGTGATTTCACGTTATTAAAAAAAAAAAGTTAGGGGTTCAGGCCTTGCTGTGTAAAATTCACACCAAACACCACTAGACCCCATAGCTTCCAAACTCTTGAAGTAGTTTGGGATTGGACCCACATCTACATTCATTGACATGTGATACCTAGTTCCTTCTATGTGGCACTACCACATCACTCATAGCCCCATTGTGGCCTCCTCGACATCATCATGCCTTACCCTTCATGCCTTCGAATTCATCCTTTGGTGTTACTTCGCAAAAACTCTGAGTGCACAAACTTATTCTATGTTTCATGTCGAAAAGTATTCTTGTCCCCTAACTTTGTTAACCAAGACCTCTACATAACATGCACACATTAATCCCTTAGAGGTTCGAGAGCCATAAAAATATTTTTTTCATTAAGTGCAAGGGAAATTTCCCACCTCTTGGCCTCTGTTAACTACGGCTCAACCATAAAATGCACCTCTTTATCCTCCCGGGAATCGTGAGGACATCACACTGACATAATCCTGCGATGACATCATGTTTTATTCATGATGAAAAATTAATTGTCAACTGATGGAATTATTCACATTTCCTCAACCACATCAATCACGGATCAGTCTGTGAATGCACACTTAGAACTTCTCGAGGTCCACGAGCCCGTGATGACGTCATATCTCCAAGGATGCCATGTGTCACTCAAAATCAAGCCACTTGGCCCACCGAAAAGACCTTTGGTGCTTGCCACTTATCATGCCAATGACATGCCATGTGCTCTGAAACCCCTATTGATCCATAAACTATCATGAATATTCTATTGGATAATTTATCACAACAAATATGATAAAACCATATTTAAGAATCTGAAATCTACACTTTTAGGGTTTTATTTTCTCTTTAGATTTATGGATTTATAGATTACTATTAATTACGTATGCAAGAAAACTAACATTAAGAAGATAATATAGAACACTGAAATAAAAACTCACAAACCATGATTTGACACAAGATATGACCCGGGAAACCCTTTCAAGAGAAAACCCAACTAGAAGGTGAGGCTTCTTTGCTCTCTTTCTCTAATGGAAAATGGTTACGAGTATAAATAAGTATGGTCTGTGGATTGTGGGCTACTACAGTGCAAAAATCCTCTATGTTTTCTCTACCTTGTATCCCTCTCAGTTTTTTTTACTCATCTATGGAACAAATGCACTCAAAAGAATGGAATCCCTTTTCCTCCTAGTGGCCTGGTTATAAAACAACTTGATAGCCTACTAATTGTTAGGTTTGACTACCTCAACTCTTAACCAAAGTTACAATATGAAATCGTCTAGAGTCTTCTTCATCATAATCACATTGCTAGCCCCTTTTCCATGAATAATGGGGAATGGCGTGGCATTCTCTCAAATTATGGTGTTGAAAACAAGAAGGTCAACTTTTGAGTGGAATACGTTTTGCATACGGACTCTTATTGAAATGATTATTGTGCCATTGGAAAAGTCTCTGTGTGTAGAATATGAAAAAATGTGCTATGATAAAGCAACAAAGTTTTACCCCCAAAAACTGTCATGTTATGCCTCAAAATGCGCTTGGAAGGTTTCACACCCTAATTTTCCAAATTGGGTCCCACTGGTAAAAAAAATCATGTGAGCTTTTTCCTCCACTTTTTCCACTTTGAAAGCATCAAGATGGGTGAAAAAAAATATAATGATCCAATCCTAATCACTTGACTTTCAATCTCACCCGGCATGACCTAAATTATGTAGTGTATTATTCTATTACAATATGTGTGTGTGTGTGTGTGTGTTTTACACATAAGTTCAACCAAAAGTTGTAATAATATATGCCAACACTCCTGACGGTGTGGTTATCCTGACCTTACTGAATTGAGCCTAGTCCACTTTTGTAATTTGGCATTTTCTGCCTTATACCTTAATTGCATCACGAAGCTTTTCTAGTTTCCTCATGTAGTATTTCTCGTCGCATACAAAAAGAACTCAATCGCGACCAAGATGAATTTATTTTTAGGAGCTTACATTTAAAACTCAATTACCAATATCTCTCAGCACATTCTACTAAAGAACTCATGTATATTATTTCCCAATTTAACATAGATTTCATACAAGAACTCTCAGTCTCTATAACATCTCATTGGCCCATTAAAATATCATAAACTTACTATGAATATAACAAAAATATGAAGATTCTCAAGCTCACATTTTATGTATATCACTCATTCACACATTCATTCAAAACATACAAGGAATAAAAAATCCTTATTGGTTGTACATGCAATAATACAACAACATAAAACAACTACATTGAAATAATAACCATTATAGGATTTAACTAGCCATTCCATGCACTATATGACATTCCATGACCAAGGAAGCCATTGACCATCAATGGCAAGCAAACCATAAAAACAATGATACTAAATAATCAATATATTGAAACAACCAACCTTCAATCCATAGAGGCCCTTTTCCACTCATAACGTACAGAGCTTGGGATTCCCACACCACAATCAACACACATGTTGTCACAAAACCATGTACTAAGGGCTGCTACTTAGTAAGATCTCATGCAACTGTTTCAAACCAGGCTTTTAGCTAGGGATTAGCCTCCCTAACCTGAGAGGGCTCTCTCAAAAATA
>APFE031465384.1:0-15145 GCA_000404065.3 Pinus taeda | reverse complement strand
ACTTCTACCGCAGGTTCGTGTTGGGGTTTTCTCATATCACTTGGCCCTTGAGTCAAGTCACCAAGGGAGGATCCAAAGCAAAGTTCTTTTGGCCTGAATCTCAACAGAAGGCATTGATAGAGTTGAAAGATCGCCTCTGCACAACACCAATGCTCGTGTTACCAGATTTGCAACAACCATTTGAGGTCGAGATAGATGCCTCTGACTATGCTATTGGGGCAGTCCTTACTCAACACAGGCATCCAGTGGCATATCATAGTGAAACACTTTCAAACACAGTCCGAAAGTATCCCACTTATGATAAAGAGATGTATTCCATTGTGCAGGCTTGCCGACAATGGAAGCATTACATTTTGGGGAAGGAAACGGTTATCCACACCGACCATCGACCTCTGCAGTTCATATAGACCCAAGGGAAATTGTAGAATGGTCACCATCAGAAGTGGTCTACATACCTGCAACAGTTCCATTAAACTCATCATCCTTTTTCTTTATTTTTATCCTTTCTATCTCTCAATGCGGTAATCTTTTAAGGAATTACAATAATAAATAGAGAAATTATTTGCAGTTATGATTTGGCTAATTATTACCTCCCTTTATGTAGGAAAACAACAAAAGAAGACAAACGTTGTTTCCTGTGAAGAAACAACAAGAATGGACCAGCTAAGGAAGAAATGTGCAGTTGTAAATAAGGCCAAAAGCGAATTAGAAAAATCAGTGCAAGAAAGGAATTAATGTCCGAAGATGGAAAACTGTTGCAAATCCTTCAAGATCGAAAGATCCTGAGGGATCATGTTTGTCATCTACCTTTTCACCCTTTCTATTATAAAAGGAGCTCTTTGTAAGAAGGAAGGGAGGATGGTGATTATTCTGAAAACTGTAATTTTTATCATAGACTCTCGTTGTTGAGAAAACCACGAATTTACTATAATTTTTATTCAATCTGATGGTTAATATATAAAGTGTTGTTCCTTCACATTTCCTGAAGTAACCCGGCGGTGTTCACTGGTGGCTAAGGGCCTGGCCCCTAGTGGATTTAACTACTTTTCCTGTATCATGCATTTCTAATTCTCGCAATGTGATGGTTTGAGTATATTCTTACTTTATGTAGTTTTATCACTTTGTTGTTTATTATTTTCCAGACTTAACAACATCGCTCTGCTTTATATAATTTGCAATATTATCTTTGATGCAGTTTACTGTTATTTTAGACCAATTTATTTAAATAAATATTCTGTTTGAGATCATCAACTGTAAAGAGTATTGACTATCGTTGTTGAAACGCTCAGATTGAGATCATTTGTTGTTTAGATTAATTACTAAGGATTTTTTTTAGAGTAAATCAATTAAAAGAGGGATTGTTCCATTGCTCAAGGTAATTAATGATGCACTTAGCCCTTTCAAGCTTAAGAGATAAGGCATGGATGTAAGCTTCTTGTTCTTTGATGATCTCCTTGACTCTTGAGCTTTGGGAGCTCAAATTAGTATCCTCCTCTTGAATCAAAATAAAATCTCTCTTTTGACCTTCAGAAGGCCCTTCCTCATGCAATGGTTGCTACCCTTTATCATGTACCTAATTTGCTAAAGAAGAAGGCAAAGCCCCTTTCACCCTGGGTGAAGATAGCATTTTCCTGTGGTCTAATAAAGGAAATGAGACCCCTTCCACCCCAAGTGGAGATAGTACTCGTTTGGCAGTTGCAAATAATCTTCTTGTGCCCTTTTCATAAGTGACAAACACTAGCACACCTGTAGTTTGAGTCTCATGAACCTCTTGCTGATTTGAAGGCCCTCCTTTCTCCTGAAATATTGATGGGGTCACTTGAGGGATTTTGAAAGCATCATGTGAAATGTAAGCATCCCATGAAACATTCAACAAGCTCAGTAGATGCAAAACAACAATCTTGATCAATGAAAAGTGATAAATGTTGTTGAATTGTTGATGAAGAGGTTTTTTTTACACCAATGTAGCCATTTTCTCAATATTTCTGCATATGAAATAGGGGAGGTTCATCATCCTCACTCTAGTGAAATGCATCAATAATCTAACATGATAAGTGTACAAGCGAGAAAATCTCCCTTCACAGGTGAAGCATTTGATAATGAGCTTCATGAGTGGAGCATATGTGTCTTGTAGGTAGCTAAAAGGAAAGACCCTATTGATTTGCTTTTGATAACTAGCCTTGATATAAGGCTCATAATGCTTTTTGTGCACAAGCTGTCCTTTATTCCACTGTTCACCTAGATTTGGAATACCTGTTGCTGCAACTATAGTTTCAAGTGTCAAAGTGAAGGAAACACCTGCTAAGTTCACTTGGCCATTATGAAGATGAAGGACAAATAGCCTAGCAAGTTCATGGTGGTATTTCACCCTCTCCACCATCTCACAAAATTGGTAGCAAGGCTGATGTTTGAAGCATGTTACTGCAAGAGGGCAAGCTAGTAAATTTGTGAGTGTGGTGGGCTCCTCCCGGATGTGTTTTCCTCCCTTATGTGGTTTTCTCGGTGAATGAATCTCTTGGGAGGAATCACTCACAGTTTACTCATCACTTTTATAAGCTGAATCTATTTCCATATTTGCCATTGTATGGTGTAAAATGATGAGTATAAAGAGATTTTATTTCAAGAATATGTGATTGTTGTTTTCTCGCTTGGGATTTGATGAGTGGGATTGATGAGTGGAAGGTTTTGATGTTGGCTGTAGGGTTATTAGGGAGTGATAGGGTTTTGGGAATGAAGATTAGGATTTGTGGAATAGTGGGAATTACGTGTTAGGGTTTTAGGGTTTGGGGAAAAGGGAGTAGGATGAGTGTAAATGAGAGAGGGAACGAAGAATAAAATTAGGGAAATTTAGTGGAGAGAGATGGGATATGGGAGAATTATGTAGGGGAATAAAAACAACAAGTATGACAAAATTACAAAACCCTAGACAGTTTTGCAATGCAATTGTGAAGCAAAGTAGGGTTTGATTTTTCACCTATTAAAACACCATCAAGGATGATAAAATGTCTTGCTATGGCAAATCGGAGGCTTTACTTACTTGGAGGAATGGTGTTTGCAAAATTTTGGAGCTATAGAAGATTGATTGAATGAATTTTTCACTTGGCAGACTAGTGCACCGCGCCAACACCCAAGTGCGTCGTGCCTGTTCAAAAGTATGTAAATCCTGTGCCCGGTGCACCACACCAGGCAGATGCATTGTGCCAAGGGAAATTTCGAAACATGCTGCAATTTTCCTCTTTTCACTTCAAAACGTGATTTTCTCCTTTTCCTCTCTCACTTTTAGCACAAATGAAGTCTTCAACACAAATGATCCCTTTATATACTTTTGCCTTCAAATTTTCATTTAGAAAACCCACTTTCTAAAGTTTTCCTTTTCACTTTATTCTTTAAAAATTATGTTTTGCAATTTGGCTCTCTTTTTGTCATTTGATGGACTAATGCTTGGATTTTCTTGTCTTTTTTGTAGGAGCTGGAGTGATGGAGTTTGGCAAGGTGACCCAAGGATATAGATGATGCTTTATTCCATATGAAAACATTAAATATACATGAAATTTTTACATGGAATGGAAAAACCCTATTTTCAACCTCCTTGATGGAGCAAATCATCAGTAGAATTTGTGATTTTATGAACTTATTTGACATCCTCATGTGCTTGCTGACCTCTTATTGAGCTTTTGAAGACTATGGTGGGAAACCATAGACCTAATGAGACTTGGAAACCCTAAAATGACTACTGCAAATGAAATGAAATAAAAATGACAGCAAATGACTTATACATATGGAAATAGGCTAGCAGATGAAAAGCATGAGGGAAATTTGACAAAGAACCACTACCATCAGATGATACATGACCTAATGGAGTGCAACTGATCGAATGGGACGCCTAAAATGCATGCAAAAAGAGAAATTTTGATCACTGATGGAGGGATGAAGATACAAACACTAACATTTACCAACACAATCCAGCTCCCACAGGGCAATGAACTCGGCCGAATCTGACCTTTCTGTAGTAGCTCCTAAATTTGTCTCTTGATTTCGTCGTTTTCTAAAATGAATCACCGATAGATTGGTCCATTGGGCAGCGATGCACCTGGGGTCAAATCGATGGAGTGCTTGACCTAACAGTGCAGAGGCACCCCTGTGGGGGAGGTGAAGATGTCCTCGTACCCCTCCACGACCTTGTCCACTTGTTGTTATTACTCTTTTATTTTTAAATTTACTCTTTTATTTTTAAAATTAGAATAGTACTTTGTTTTATTATTAAAAAGATGTTTAAAATATAAATTAATTTAAACTTAAAAAATAAAATAAAGTAAAATTTCTTATTTTATAAATAGAGGTTCACTATGAGAAACCATATTCGTCACAACCACCTCAAGCTTCTAATTTAGTTATTTATTGTTTATAATTTCATTATTTTCTGTTTTCGAGTTTTTTGTGGTATATTTTTGGTCAAATTTGCTAGAAATTTAAAATGCATTTTAAATTAAAAAAAAAAAATTAAGAAAATGAAAATTTATTTCACAAAATTTCTAAAGAAAAACTTCAAAATAAGAAATAATTAGAAAGAAATGTTTAAATTACCATTCAAAATCAGAAAATATGCATTTAATACATAAGACATTGCAAGTAAGAAATAAATTTAAAACTTACATTACAGTTTTTTTTTGGCTTCAATGTATTTTCTAGGTTGTTTTGAAGGGTCTTTTTCATATTTTTCTAGGTTGGTTTCGTGGCTTTTGAATTTGTTTTCAAGAGTTTTTTTCATGGTTTTCTAGGTTGGTTTTGTGATTTTCTAAGGGTTTTTTAAGGTTTTTTCAAGGTATTTTTGTGGTTTTCATAGTTTTTGTATGGTTCTTTTTTTTAATTAATTAGTTCTCATGGTTTTTGTACATGGTTGTTTTTTTTTTTAATTAAATTGTTACATTTTGTGAAAAAATAAAAATAAAAAATGAGAAAGAGAAAATATATAGTACCGATATTTTTTTGAGCCTCTGCATTGTTGGCGAGGTTTGTTTGAGCACTCCATTACTCAATCAATCTCTAATAACCTTAGTCAAGCTACTCTTAAACTATTGGTCGTGCTGCCATGTTCTGTGTAAATGGCGTGCACAAACCGCAAGAGCTGTATATATTAAAAAAAGGGTTGAATTAAGCCATAGGGCTCGATCAAGGCTCAATGCTCGATTGACTCTTATAGCTTGATCAATCTATAAAGCTCGATTGAGTGCTATAGCTCGATTGAGTTTTATAGCTTGATCAAGGGTTAGTTTTTAGTGCTTGATCGAGCTACCTTTTTAGTGCCCAAGCAGCTCAATCGAGCCCTTAAAAATGACTCAACTCGATGCTTAAGTGGCTCAATCGAGCTATTGATTTTTCGATGCAAACGTACCCTCTTTTGCCAAAAAGTGTAACCGAGCTCCATTGTTTTTCCCCTTAGAAAACTACTAGATAAGTATGTTAGGGCTCTCGTGCTTGAATTTTCCATACATATAGCCTACTCGCAAGGCACTCCACACTCGATCCCTCAAAATTTTAAAAGATGGTTATTTAGTTCACTTAATCTGGAAAGAAGTTTGGTGCTTTTAAAATCAATTTTACAAGCCATACCATTGTGCCAACTAAAAATAATGGAAAATCATAATGTTATTCTATGAGCTATCAAGACACTATATATAAGTTCTCTCTAGAAGGGAAATAAGAAAGAAAGAAAATGGTCATTGGTTGCATAGGAGAAACTTTGCCTCTCGAAAATGATAGGTGGCTTAGGTATCTAGGAACCAAAAACTCTCAGTAGGATGATGGGGGTGAAACTATGGCGAACTTGGATCCAAGGTGTGCCAAAATTATGGAAGAAAATATACAATAAAGTATATAGCCACCACACCTCTCAATTGGCTAAGTTATGAAACCTATAATTCTCTCAAGGATCATTAATATAGAATATGACAAGACAAAGAGCCTACTTCAAGACCATGCATTCTGAGAAATTAGGGAGAGTCAAATGACTCTCTTTTGGAGAGACACCTGGAAAAAAATGACTATATTAGGACACTTTGAAGAGCTCCAAGAACTACAGAATTACACAATAACACAACAAGAAAGCACAAAGTCATAATTTTGGAAACCACCCACTAACTCCACCAAATGGAGAAGTTGGATTATCATTGAGGACTAACTAGATCATCCAACCACAAAAACATGAGCCAAATTAGAACGAGAAATACTATATTAGGAAATTCCAATTATACAAGGCCTAGATAAAATATGTTGGGGATACCAAACAAAAGGGATGTTCATAATAAAATAATTCCATGCTTTGTTAGCTCACCATAGGGACCATCCTAAAGAGTCTATTTGGTGCAAAATATGAATGTAGGGATATTGCCGTAAATTTCTTCACTTCCTATGGGTGGCTTCTAGAACATGAGCACTCTCTTGGGATCAAATTAGGAAAAAAGGCTTCACAAGTCCTTCAATTTATCTCTATGTATGAATCATGAGGAATACTTGGCACTCTTATCATTTATGCTCCTTCTTTGCAAAATTATGGCATCGTATTCTTCTTCTATTTGGGCACTCGGATCATAGATATAATAGCCTTACAGAAAGAATCAATCAACGGAGATAGGGAATCTTCCATAGCCTTAAATTTAGGAGAGCCTCGACTTTCATACCAAGTTTCCTTCTATTGTTAACCTCAAAAGAAAGAACAAGAGGATTTTCAAATAATTGGAATTTCGAGTATGAGTGGTCTAGCGACTAATACATCAACGTTTTTAGGAAACCATCCTATCTACTTCCTCGACACAAGAAAATTGGGAGGCAAACCATGAGGAGGCAGGGATCCTCAGTAAACTAGTGCTCTCACCATCCATGGGTCGCCATATATCTCCACACTCCACAAATATAGGGATGGTCTCTCAATTAATTTTCACACCTCACCTCGTGGGTTTTATAAAGCTAAACTTTGATGGCATCTATAAAGGTAAGCTAGGTTGAACATGTGTGGAGGAATCCTTCAAAATAGTGGGGGTCAAACATTATTCCTCTATGCATGTAGTTGCAGGATAAATAGCGATAACTTCGTTGCATTCTTCGCGTTGGAGACAAGTTCATGACATGCCAAGGACAATTCTTTCATAGAACTCCAAGTAGATGGTGATTCCTAGTTGGTAACCAATACAATGAAAAATTATTAAATGGGCGACCTCTTGATAAAATATATAGGAGTTGGAGCTTGGAGATATTTGTATCTCATATTCAATCATTGCTGCATGCCTTTCCTATCACCCTCAACTCTCATTCTCCTAAATCCTAAAAAAAGTGTAGATAATGTGGGATTCTCCAATTAAGATATTAACTTGGCATATACTTGCAAAAATGAGGCGTGGACATAAATAAGAGATCAACTACAACTCGTCATCTCCTATGAAAAATCATCTCTTGTCCCGTTGTTGAAAACCAAGCAAATGGACGGGGGTGAAGCATTTCGGACATATAAAGAATTGACGCCTCTAATATAAGGTGTTCAACTTACTTTTATAGTTAGTTCAAAATGTTCGACACTTCTTGGCATGTTTGGTCATGGCAATTTAAATGACAATTAAATAATTAATTATATTGAATTAAATATTATTGCCTCGATAGGGGCTCAATAGCTCAGTATGATAGAGATGTAAAGTAATGTTTAACATTTTGATTAAGTCAAATTACATAAAAATAAAATAAAATGATGTAACGTAATAAAAACTTTTTAACTCAGTCAAAATAAAATATAAAATTAAATAAAAAAAATTCTATGAAAAGAAATTGACCCATGGTATTGACACACAGTTTTAAAAATTCATGGTATTGACCCATAGTATTCATGTGGAATGTAGCCTATTTAAAGAGTGAAATTAAACGAGATCAGATCCACCCCAAGGGATCAAATCTTTTGAGACGCAAATTGATCAGATCCACCCCAAGGGATCAAATCTTTTGAGACTCAAATTGATCAGATCCACCCCAAGGGATCAAATCTTTTGAGACGCAAATTGATCAGATCCACCCCAAGGGATCAAATCTTTTGAGACGCAAATTTTTTTGAGGTTGAAAAGAGATTTGATCCCTCTCGGCCCTTGATAAATTTGTGGCTGCTTATATAATTGGTATTTTGCTTATTTGAATCATGCAATTGTTTTTTTACAGATAATAAAGTTTACAAGTTTTTTACATGTTTACATAGTCAGCCTTATGTTTTGAGGGTGATCTGGAGCCCAGCGTTTGATTTTTTTTTTACAGATTTGCATAGTAGACTATAGGATATGAGAATGACTTCTGCAGCCTTTCATAATAAAGCTCCAAAGCCAAAGTAAGGTATCCTGGGAGAGATGGCCAGCGATTAAACACCTTGAACCCACCATTGCAAGTGAGTTCTGTTCCTCATGAGAAGTGGGAATGCTATGTTTTCAATACTCTGGATCATTGGTGCTCCATGTGCTCCTTCTTTGCAACGCTGAACCCACGCTGGATCATTGGTTCTCCATGTGCAACGCTGAACCCACGCTGGATCATTGGTTCTCCATGTGCAAAGCTGAACCCACTGTCATGATTATCGAAGTCATGATTATTGTCATGAGCATTGGGTTCTCCGCGTTCAATCTCTGCATTGTTGGCTCAAGGTGTTCGATAAAAGCGCGGCTAAAACATCATCTCATCCTATTACAGGATCGAAATAATGAAATTGAATACGAAGTATTAATGACTCTGCATTAATTAAGAAATCTTTACCCATTGTGGATTTTTACGTGTACTGATAACAGGAGGCCGCTAAGAATCTTTACCCATTGTGGATTTTTACGTGTACAGATAACAGGAGGCTGCGAAGTGTCTTCGAAGTAATTGGTTTCGGGACTTACAAATTATGTCATGCACATTCTGCGGAACGTTTTTTCTATTCGAGAATAGGTATGACACGCAGAATATGATTGGTAAAAAAAATGTTTGACAAAGTAGCATGTAGAATATGATTGGTATAAAATTTTGGGTTTAAATAAATTCATCTTAAATTTTTATTTGGTAATTCATGTATATGATTATTTATATGATAATATGAAGTGTAAATTTGATTTAAAATTTAATTTTATTGGTAAATTATTGATATAACAAGTGAATTTGAAATGTGAATAATAAATTTTATGGCATTTTGATTTAGTATTAAAATAATTGAAAAGATGGAAAATATAAAAAAAGGTTAAAAGTTAAATTGAGTCTTGATGTTTACTTTACAACTTAGTATGAGGGGATGTGGAAGTATGTCTATCCGTCAACACATTTCAAATAAACATAAAAGTAAAATTATGTTATAAATACAAAATATATAAATAAAATGTTTGAAGATCCATATTTACTAATTTATGCCTATGCCAATTTCACATCTCAATTTTTTTTACCAAAATATTTAAATAAACTATTTGAAGATCCATATTTACTAATTTATGTCGATATCAACTTCCCATATATCTATATATACAAAAAAGATTGTTATTTTTTGTTTTAATATACTATATGAAAAAAATATTTAATGTGGGCTATCAATTATATATATAGATATATATATATAGATTATCATTTTGACATTTTGTTGCATTTCACAAGAAAAGTAGCATGGTGCTCTTTTGGTCAAAGAGGTTGGCACAACTACGACGGGAGAAGTCTACTATTCTTAGTCTCCCAGATGATTTACTTTGGGTGCTTGCTTAGAGTGCCCTACAAATCGCACTCTAACCTCAAACTTGAGTGTAGAAAATGGAGGCATATGTGGATGTGTGGCCCCTAGTTTCACAAGGACTGGATAATTGCTAGAACAAGTGAGCACTTGATCTATGTGGTTCCGTATTTCAGTCTTCCCAGCACTAACTATGAGCGTCATACATATAGGACTAAACATGCAAGATGCATATTAATATTGCACCCTCTCACATATACCTAGAAATTCTTCGACACATTCGGGATTTCCCCATTACAATTCCCTTTGGATGTAAGAGTGTTTTCCTCAATGACAAGCTATTTCTCCTAGGTGGACTACATCCACAAAACCTTGAAGATATTTAGATGCTTTATAACTTCGACTTCGCATCCGCCAAATGGTTACGACGAGCCGACATGCTAATGAGAAGGTCTTACGATGAGCTGACTTCGATTTTGTGGATGTAGTCCACCCATGAGAAATAACTTGTCGTTGACACAAATGCTCTTACATCCAAAGGGAATTCAAATGGGAAATCTAAAATTTGACGAAGAATTTGCCAGGTAAACGTCAGAGGGTCCAATACCAATATGCGTTCGACATGTTGAGTCTGATATGTACGGTGCTCATAATTAGTGCTGGGATGATTGAAATATTGAACTACACAGATCAAGTGCTCACTTGTACTAACGGTTATCTAGTCCTTGCAAAACTGGGGCCACACATCAACATATCCCTCCATTTTCTTTAAACAAGTTTGAGGTTAGAGTGTGATTTGTAGCGAAGTCTAAGCAAGCACTGTTGAACTAAATCATCTGGGAGACTAAGAATAGTAGTATGCTCTTGTCCCAATTGTGCCAGCCCCTTTGACCGATGGAGCACCACGTTGCTTTTCTCCTACCAAGCTTACAATATATATATATATATTATATTATATATTATTATATATATATATATATTATATATATCATTTTAAAAAAATATGTATCTATCATGAAAAAATAAGTTTTTATGTTAAATACATTTATTTGGTATTATATATACTCTATGAATTTAAACAATGAAAATTAAAACATTCTATTTTGCACTCTAAAGAAGTTTGCAAGTAAAAAATTTGATCCCTCTCAATGTTAGATTCGTACATAAGATGTATATATGTTGGTTAAATTTTCATTTCAAGAAATAAATTAAAGTTGATATTCCAAACCTATTTTTATGACTACATAGTTACAATCTAACTAAAAATCTTTAGAAATAAATAATACAATTTTGGTCCACTTGGTATTGGATATTAAAGATATTGTTGTCCACAAGGTATTGGATAGACGGTGATTGGGTACTATGTTAAGGCACTCTTGATGTGAAGCCATTTATTCTATTCCCTTCCCTGATAGGGGTGATATATTGGACATGATGAAGATATAGTCCTCCCAAGATTTCAAAAATATATATTAATGATATTGTGATTTGAAAAAACTCAGTGGTATGACAATGTGGCTTTTAAGGAGTAAAAATATTTAATGTCATGATCAATCTAAAACATTGGAGGTAGTGTTAGAGGGTGAGTGGTTTCCTTAGAGCATGGTAAAAACTTTGCATCATAACTAGTTTGTTGACCAATATTTGTTTCTCTTGAATTCTTTTAGTTATAGTTGGTCTTCGTAATTTGTATTTTAGCCCTTGTAATGTACAAGTAACTTGTAGGACATGTTATTAATGTTATTTTGATTATTTATTCCTTGAAAAAGTATTGTAAGACATGTTCTTCATGAAATTTCAAAGAGAAAATTTGAAGATTAAATTTTTGGAACCAAAAATTTGTAAGTCGGGCCTCCCTCAAGTCAAGTCAACCCCCATAAAGAGACAAACCCATTTTTCAAGGAAATGACATCCATTAAAAGGCATTTGGCCTCCTACATAAGAGCACCATTCGATCTCATCAAAACAAGTCATTTTCTAGGGATCCAAGTGAAGGTTAAAGGAGTAGAAAAGGACGAATATGAAAAATACCTCTCTCCCTCTTGAGCTCACATATATATCTCTAAACTTGTAAGTGTGAACTTTTCTATGTAACAGCTTGTGGGTAGGCCAAATTTCTAGACAGTTATTGGGCAACATATTTTGTGAACACTAAATTCTGGGACGCTGAGTGATCTCTTTTGCCTTTATGGTTTATGGTTGGATTTTCAAAGTGTAATTTGTTAATGAAAAATTTTAATTGTCAAAAGAAGATCTATATCATTCAAAGTAATTACCGATAGTTCATAAATATTGTGCTTGCATATATTGCACTTGAAACATCAACACACACACCCTCCTCCTACACCCGCTCACAACTTGTTTAATCCACCTAACATGACTTGTGGGTTGTTACTTTAGGCTCAGGAGTATAGGGGTAGTCCCTTTGACTCAACCCTAGACCTCCTTAATGACAAATGACAAATCTACCAATTCTCTTGATACAAAAGCAAAAATAAAACAAAAACTTTGCATCAACACTCACAAAACCTTAGCATCCTCCTTGAAATACTTGCACTTACAAATCATATTTAATAGACTGATTTATATCCAAAGATCTACCTTTGCATCAAGATTTTTGCATTTGTGTTTGGGCGTAGGATTTGATCGCCTAGTTAGATCCCAAGACTCCAACATAATTATGTTAGGGTAATATTATTATATCAATATGTGTATGCAAATTTTTTTAGGTAGAGTATAAATATTTAATTACATTATTAACATGAAGTTGAAGTTGTATGAAATTGTTAAGGTAGGGTGCACTCTAACTATTCGATATTTTGGTATTTTTGGTTGCCATGCTGATATAGTTGTGGATGAGATTGTGATTTTTAACTATACCCCAAGTGTTATTTTGGGTAGTGAATCTATTTAAAAACATTTGTATACTCTATCCCTCTTTGGATTTGAACCCATGATCTCTAATGAGGAAAAACATAGTTTTAACTATCAAGATCGATCAAACTATACTACATCTTAGATGATCTTTGAATCATAGCTTGAACACATGGATTATACTTAACCATGAGAATCATGTTTACTCTAAATATTATTATAAAAGGATAAATTGTACTAAATCTTGAGGCCTTTGTTGAAAAGTAATAATTCTATCAAAGCAATGTAAAAGCAACTAAGAGATCCTCGTTTCTTTATACGTCTTTCTATAATGAAAATATAGCATGATTACATCCATAACTTATTATTTAAGTAAATGTATATATGATTTGGAACTTCTCATGGTCTATACAAACTCTAAACTAAATGAAGTTAGTCATCAAACCCACTATATTATATTAATGCGGATATTCATTATTCACATTATTCCACGAATCATACAAAAATGAATCGTAGTGTGGGATATTAAAGTATAATCTCTAATGCATAAGTTTAGTAATAATAATAAAAAAATTTCCTTCCTTTGGTCATTCTTAAGAATCTCACCTATACCTAACACATGTTTCTTGAAGAATTAATGTTATAAAGGTTATATCTCCTTGATTTTTGGCTTACAATGAGGCAGAGTTAAAGAGACATGAATTATTCTCAAAATGTTTGAAACTTAGAGGGTTGTCACAATTGTCATGGATGTAATTGAAAATTTCGTTTTATAATGTTGATAAAGTCCATTTTGTAAAAGTTCACATCTAAACATACTCATAAACATTGAAGTTAGAAAAATAGCTTGATTTAATCCATTTTTTATACCAAACAAAATCATTAAAAAATTTTGGGTAAATAAAACATTCTCAAAATGTTTGAGGCTTAAAAGGGTGTCACAATTGTCAATGACGTAATTCAAAAATTCTTTTTGTAATGTTAATGTCGATTTTGTAAAATTTCACATCCAGACATACTCATAAACATAGAAGTTAGAAAATAGGCTTGATATAATACATTTTTTATACTAAACAAAATCATTAAATAATTTTGTGTGAAATAAAGCTACTCATTATCTATAAGAAGCTTTTGAAAATTTAAGTTTAAATTATGTGTTTTTTTCTCAATAACATAATAATTGGGATATCAAATTGTCTGCTAAGTAATAAAAAAATAAAAATATTAACGTTAACACTAAAACCATAACATGACTTATAACATGGAAATACACATAATTACCAATTGCCTACATCCCAATATAGTGTTGAAGAGGCTCTCTACAACCAAGTATAGTGTTGATGTGTAGGCATTAGATATTATAACTTAGATGTTAGTATTTTTAAGTTCAATTTTTTAATATTGTAATTTGGTTTTTGTCAAATTACAAAAAATAATTTTGTGTGAAATAAAACTACTCTTTATCTATAAGAAGCTTTTCAAAATTTAAGTTTAAATTATGTGTTTTTTTCTCAATAACATAATAATTGGGATATCAAATTGTATGCTAAGTAATAAAAAAATAAAAATATTAATGTTAACACTAAAACCATAACATGACTTATAACATGGAAATACACATAATGCCTACATCCCAATATAGTGTTGAAGACACTCTCTACAACCAAGTATAGTGTTGATGTGTAGGCATTAGATATTATAACTTAGATGTTAGTATTTTTTAAGTTCAATTATTTTTTATATTGTAATTTGGTTTTTGTCAAATTACAAAATGATGAACGGATTTTTAAATAAAGAAAGTCATAATATACATATCACATTAAAATTTATCACATATAAATAGTAGTTATAAATTAACATCCATTTTACCATATAAATTAAAATAATAATTCCATAACATATCTAATTTAATTAATAAAATACATAAAATTTTAATATTTACATTCAACCCATTTTTAACCATGGATATTATCAACTCTAAATGGGATTTTATTACAATACCATGGGCCAATGGGCCAATATCATAGCTTATCAAGACCCCATACCCAAAAATCATAACTCATTTCAAAAAATATTACAAATATTTTATTTCAATTTATTATTTCTTTTTAATTTTATTACAAATTTTAAATGAAAACTTAACACTTACAATAAACATACAATATAACAAGATTCTTAACCATGTTTACTAACCCATCATTTTTAGGATGCATAATATTAACTTGTAAATAGGCTTTGTTACTATACCATGGGCCAATACCATAGCTTGTCAATACCACTTGTCCAAAAACCATAACTCATTTCAAAGTCAAAATATTTAAAAATATTTAACTACGATGCA
This sequence comes from Pinus taeda, assembly GCA_000404065.3. Classification (NCBI taxonomy): domain Eukaryota; kingdom Viridiplantae; phylum Streptophyta; class Pinopsida; order Pinales; family Pinaceae; genus Pinus; species Pinus taeda. The sequence goes on along the minus strand of APFE031465384.1, from coordinate 218 downwards.
TAATATTGACTTGTAAATAGGCTTTGTTATTATACCATGGGCCAATACCATAGCTTATCAATAGCACTTGTCCAAAAACCATAACTCATTTCAAAATCAAAATATTTAATTTTGGTTTTTTTATAACATTTTTAAAATTAAATCTAAAAGGAAAAAGCTACGGGAATATGTTGTAATGATGTAAATGTTTGTAAAGATTTGCATGTGTGCTCAATTAA
>APFE031465374.1:2501-20727 GCA_000404065.3 Pinus taeda | reverse complement strand
AATAAAAAACAAACTATAATTAATTTTTTAATTAAATATACTTTCTTTCCGCATATAGGTTTTAAATTACTCTGGCAGTTTTCAGTTAGAATTTATTATGGTGTAAAAGTTTTCAATTGTTCTATGTTAATAAGCAGGTGGTTTAAGTTTTAAATTAGTTAGTTATATTAATATTAAATTACCATAAGTTAATCAAGTTGGGGAATTTCAACCTTCAACCCATATTCAACCAATTTCCACTCATATATTCAACACAAATTCATTCAATTATTACTCTGATATTCTTTATTTGTGTGTATCTGTCTCAGAAGCGATTAGGTTGGTGAACTTCACCCTTCCTGGAACCATACTTTATTTATGTATATGGGAATGAAATTATGTGGGTGAACTTCAACCTTCAACTTAAATTCAACCAATTCAACCCGCTTTCAGTTAGATACCTTGGAATAATCAAGTTGGTGAGCTTCAACCTTCAACCCAACACCCTTCCTAGAACCATAATTTATTTATGTATATGGGAATGAAATTATGTGGGTGAACTTCAACCTTCAACTTAAATTCAACCAATTCAACCCGCTTTCAGTTAGATACCTTGGAATAATCAAGTTGGTGAGCTTCAACCTTCAACCCAAATTCTACCAATCTTCAGTCAGATATACTATGATCAAGTCGGTGAGCTTCAACCCTCAACCCAAGTGCAGCCAATTGGTGAGCTTCAACCCTCAACCCAAGTGCAGCCAATTGGTGAGCTTCAACTTAAATGCAACCAGTTTTCAGTCAGATATACTCAATTTTTGTGTATAGGTTTACAAACTAATCAAGTTGGTAAACTTCAACCCAAATTCAAATGGGTGAACTTCAACTTTTTTTTTTTATAAAAAATGGTGAATTGACCTCACATAGGTGGGCTTAAGGTAGATAAACCAATAATATCTATTAAGTGGAGTACCGTAACTTTAAACCGGTTTGCACTACAACTATAAACAATGTGGGATAAGTTGAATCCAATGGATTCACGCCCCTAAAAAGCTAAAAGTTATAGACAATGTGAATGATATTTCTGAGATTAAGAATCTAAGATGATTTCTCTGAATGATATTTCTGAGAATAAGAATCTAAGATGATTTCTCTGGAAGAATTCTCAATTTGGCAGTACAGAACGCGTGGATAGGTAATGGGTAATCTGGACTGAGATAACAAGGCTATAAGAATTGGACTATGGTAAATAAATTATGTGTATTTAAATGTGGTGAATTATGTAAGTAATTTTTTATTGGAAAATGTTTAGGTACATTTTTTTTTCAAACTGTAAAAAACGTTGGTATTACTATAAAATTAAACTAGTATATCTTTCAAAATATTTGAGACATATGATCATCTAGAAAACTAGCCCAGTGTCATAGACAGCTAAAATGTTAAAATGATCCACCCTGGTGTGAAATGGCATCCCAATAATCAGACATGTGTATCCACATATAGTAACAATTTAAGCATCATAGTTAGAGGACAAAATACAAAATTAGAGACCCAAATACATATGATTCAAGTTCATAAAATATGTAGTAGGAGAATCAAAATAGTGTAGCATAGAAAACTTTGACTGTGCCAAGAAAGACACAAAGCCGATGAGACTTTCCATCATGGAAATTGGAGGAAGCCCGCGTAGTGTGTGATATGGTCAATCTCCAATAGTATTTGAAAACCATCTTGTGGAGCCATGAGGCCAAGTTTGGACAAAGCATCTCTGGTGGAGTTGTGAATGCAGCGATGTGTTGTATAGAAATATCCTTAAGGTGGTCATGAGATGCCCAATGTTCGCAAGCCATCCATGTAGGTGATATTGTTGTATGAATGATTTTCCCAACACATGGTTAATAATGGCTTGTGAGTTCCCATATATGTCAAGAGTAGGCATGTTCAAGAAATTTGCAAACCATAATAATCCCCAAAGGGTCATTGCTTCCGCTTTCATGTTGGTTACATTGCTTCCCCCGCCCCCCCAATGTATCTTGTATTGTTGATCTTCATCTACATAGATCCAGAAACCACAACCGGAGATACCATGTTGTTCCGCCCCGTCAAAGTAACCAGACGGATATGAAATAATCGGTACCGAAGTCTATCTGGGGGCCCAATCAGGCCTAGGTTGTTGTGACAGCAGAGGCCCAAATTGTTGTGACAACAAAGGCCACATCCAGTCCAAGATGTTGTGGATAGTATGATGAATATTAAGTGGGATTCCATCAAATATGTTCTTGTTCCAAGATTTCCAGTTTTCCCAAAAACATAGTAGTGGGACAACTCTCCATGGAATTGCTTTTTCATGCACCACCAGCTGAGACAAGATTCTACCTGGAAAAAATTCTATTAGAATTGCCAAACTTTTCCATAGAATGTAAAGCTACTTTAGATTATTGAGATGATAAATATTCAATATTACATTGCTCTTGAAAACTTTGATCTTGTACACAATATAAAGAAGAATCATTATTATTCATCAAATTTATCAATTGATCTTCCTCATAAATTTGTGAAAGAGTAAATACAGGTTGAATATCCTCAAAGTCTTCATTATCATTGTCAATCCAAACTTCACTTTATATTTCAATTATTGTTTTTGCAGGATGATATTTTGTGGATATCTTAATATAATTTCCATTAGAAATGTAGATATCACTAGATCTACAACTTATAAATGCATCAATTGTAGCTAGCCAAGGTTTGCCAAGGATCAATGGATGGCCTCCTAAATTATTCTTGCATAAACTCAATAGGACATTCCCATAAATCTAAAGGATATAGATACATCTTCTAATATACCATCAGGTTTAATAACAAATCTATCTGCTAATTTCAATAAAGTTGGGGTATATTGAAGACTAGGGAGCTTCAATTGATCCATAGTTTGTTAACTCGTGATATTAATGGATGCTCCTAAATCAATCAATGTGTCTGGGATCTCGATGCCATTAACATGAATTTTTACAATAAGGCTACATGGATCTAAATATTTTTGAACTATTGGTTTCTCCATCATAATATCTATGATCTTTCCTACCAATTGAATCTTTTTAATGTCTTTTCTTTTTCTTCCTGGTTTTTTAATGCACAACTCCTTTATTGTTTTTGCAAAAATGGGCATTTCCTTTCTAGATTGAAGTAAATGATTTTGATACAATTTTTTTTCAATTCATCTAACATATTATATTAAGGTAAAATGATTTTCCTTTATATTCTATTATCAATTTGAATCCTTTTAGGAAAAGGAGGACTTTGTAGGGAAACAGAAGGTTGCTCTACTAGAGGAATTGTAGGAGTTTATTTTATTTGGTTATCACCTAATTGTGTAGGAACATATTCCTTCGAAGGATTATTTCCTTGATCAAGAGATGTCTCTTTTCCATGGAATTTATCCTCCTTATACTCTTGGATGACAATGGGTGGTGATTTATTTTGCAAGACTCTACCAAATCTAAGTTGGACATCATTTAAACCTATAGGGGTTATCATACAAGCATGAAAATTTTGACACTCAACATTATATATGGGTTGTTGGGGAGCTTTATTATTTGGATTTGGGAGTCATTAAGTAGGTAGTTGATTAGATTTTTGAGGAAATGGAGTGGATGGAAAGGGAAGTGGTTGACTCGAAGTCATTTGGGGTTGGAATTTTGGTTGAGTGGGTTGTGAAGGTTGAAGAGGATAGTAATGAGGTTGGTATTGAGGGTATGGTTATTGAAATTGAGGATATTGAGGATTCCTACCATAAGAATTATGCCAACCCTGTGATCAAGATGGATTTTGGCGTTGAGGTGGCCAAGTTTGCCAAGGCATAGGTGCATTCCAATTGCTTTGTGGTTGTGCATATGATTAATATTGTGCATTTGGATCTTGTACCATACCTATTTGTCGCGTCTACCAAGGTATCTTGGGAGAAACAAAACAAAGTGATTCAACTTGACTTATTCCAACTTCATCCTGGAAAACAACCTTAAGTGATCTGATTTAGAATATTATATTGTTGTGCTAAGATCCTCCCCAGATTAGAAACAAAATGATTTCATTGTTCTTAAGGATTCATGAATTTTGCAAGTGTAAAATGTGTTTTTATGTCAATTTTATGAGAAATTTTAACATAAATAAGAGACTAAACATCAACATAAACATGTACAAAACATCACCAAAAACACATCACAATAGGAACATGATAAAGGATTTCACCCCTCCTGGCTACATCTCCTTGGTCCAACTTCTAATGGCTTAGGCCTCTCTATTATGCTCAAAAGTGTAAACATTTGTGTTTAAAATGTTCAAATTCTTCTTAAACCTTCTCCAATGAGTCTGGAATGTCCAAAAATGGCTACCTATCCTCTTTTTGAATCTAATTTGGTCAAAAACTGGAGAAGTTATGACCTCTCCTAGTTTCTCCAATATTCGCTCTACAATTTGCACCAAATCTGGCATCATCCTACAAATTCACCCCATTTTCCGCTAACAGAGCAACAAATTCCCCATATTTCAAGTGAATTTGTAGGATCGATAATTTTTATGCCGAGGCCTTAGAACCAAAATCCGGGTCATATGGGGGCCATGCACCTAGGGGCTAGCCCCCAGCGATGGCGCCCTCCCTCCGATGGTCACAGCTAATGCTAGCGGTTAGGAGGAGCATTCACATGCAAACGACATGTCTAGCAGTTGCCGACGGCAGTTATGGTTAAGTAAATTTCGGTAGCTTGGTGGTTAGGGCGATTAAGTCCATTGCCCCCAACCTTTGTGGTGATAAATGTTAAAACAAAACCAAAACTATTATATGTTAAGAAAAATTATGTAGGTGGATTGGAAACTCATTGCATTGTGTTGTGGAAGGTCGTGGGGTCGAGCCTGGCCTCCAACCTATCTGCCATACAAAATTTTAAAGTGCCTTTAGGAGGACACGTGTCGGGCTCCATCTTAGACGCATGTCACCTCTTGATTGGCCTGAACCCAAAACACGTGGACCAATAGGACATTGCCAACTCAACACAATGTTCTTAGAATATTCTAAGAATATTCCAATAATATTATAAGAATATTCCAAGAATATTACCCTTGTCACCTAGGCAGTATGGATGCCCGATCAGCATCCCTATTAGCCACCTACAAAATGTTTACCTGTTTGACAAAGTGAATAGATCACGTTTCTGGGAGCATACGATGTCCATTTTGTGCAAAATGAGTTGTACTGGATTCATGATGAAGAGAATTACATTGTCGTTTAGGTTCCACACAATTCTGACAACTTTGATTTTTGAGCATAATTTTGAGCACTTGATCACTCCTCCCCACTGTAAGCCTTTTGGAACCCAAAATATCACTTTCAGTTGTCCAACAGATGAGGGTACAGATCCCTCACCTTTCCAATCTCTATCCATTTGGATTTTGAAGGAGTTGTAACTCAAATATAATCAACACTTCCCCTTTTTGATGTCCTTTTTCTTTTGTCGAGTATAGTGTCTTGCTGAAGCTCATCAAGGAATTCTGGAGAAAATTCTCCAATAGATGGAATTTGAACATTCTCTCCTTGATCTTCAATCAAAGGAGGCTCATACAACCTTAAATTCTCAACATTAACAACAACATAAATTTGCATATATGAAGGCAAATCCAACCTGAAGGCATTGTTACCAATCTTTTCCAAAATTATGAATAGACCATATCTAATTGGTTTTATCTTTTTACCTTCTCCTTGGAGCCTCTCTTTGATAATGTGAAGCCAAACTTCATCACCGACTAGGAACTTGTGATCTTCATGATGCTTATCGTGCCTTGCTTTGTACTTTCCTCGGCTCTTTTCAAGTTGTTCCTGAACTTTTTGGTGTACCAATTGGATTTGTTCAATGAACTTTCTTGCTTTTTCTATGTCGTTATGACCATCAATAGCAACATTTTTCCAAAAATAAAATCCTAAGGAGATTTAGGAAAGTATCCCAAACATGCCTCAAATGACGATGTTTGAGTTGAAGAGTGCTTGGCCTAGTTCTAAGCATGTTGAAATGTTCATCCCACAACTTAGGATGCTTGCTGCAGTACCCACGAAGAAGATGTATCACTATTTTGTTCACCGCCTCTGTTTGACCATCTGTTTGTGGATGAAAAGTTGTAATCTTTTTTAGTTTGGTGTCCATGAATCCCCACAATCTTGACCAAAAATTCCCAACAAAGGCAAGAATCTCGATCACTAACAATGGATGTGGTCAATCCAAAATGCACCCATACATTCTGAAAGAATGACCAACCAGTTTATTCAGCGGTAACTTGCCCTTTACATTCCATCAAAATACACATTTTGCTGAACCTAACCCTTTTTTTTGACAATGGAAGACCTCCTACAAAATCCATAGAAACACTCTCCCACGGTCATGAAGGAATTGGAAGTGGTGTGTACAATCCTAACTTCCTATTGCTAAGCTTATTGATTTCACATAATGAGCATCCTTTAATAAAATGAGACACACTTTCAAGCATACAAGGCCAATAACAATACCTCTGTAGATGTGCCACCATCTTACTTACACCGAAATGACCAACAATAATAGAAGTATGTGCCTCTCTTATGATGTTAACTCTTTCTCCCTGTGGAATACAAAGCTTACCAAGATGGTACAACAAGTTATCATGCAAATGATAATACAAATCCTGTAGAAATTTTATGAATAATATGACACTTATTTAACCGAGATTATCCTGATTATACACTATTGCGGAATGCATGCATCATACATAATCTCATCTACATTGATCATCAATTTAACAGTATTCAGAAACATACACATGCGCACATTGAAGCATCAATCACACATATCAACACAGTATGTACCCGGGGAAAGCATAAAGCTGAAAACCCCACAACTATCTATATATTATATTGATTGAGATCATGTAATAGTACACAGTACAATACTAGCTCCACCTGTTACACACGATACATCATAGATCTGAATCAATCACTGCCTCAAATCACCTCTGCTGCTTGCCTGCCTCCACTGTGCAATACCTGCTGAGAATACAACGAGAATGAATCTCGAAAATCATATTTCCCTTTTGTGACACTACGCAATCCTCATTGGCAACTCAATCCCACTAATTATGCAAATCACATGCACAACTATAGTCACAACTGACAGTTGTCTTGCCCTTTCACTTACCTCTAACACTTGTCTCCACTGAACTATCCATGCACTGAGTTAAATGATGTATTCTTCAATTGCTTTATGAGTTAATCATTAGTGAATTAATTAATAATTAATTCACATCACTCAACATTAGTCTATTTGCGAGTTAGACTAACTACAACTAGTTCAACTAAGTCAAACTGAACACAACTCCATTAACTCCTGATCCAACTCCACAGAACTCAATCACTGAAGTCCTCCATGAAATATCTCAAGTTAACCCATAGGAACCATGTATTTCCTTCTGGAAATTGCACGTGCCACATTTGTAGCTCGAACTGAAGTGCTCCAAGAGAATAAGATAATGTTTATAGTCCAAATATTATTAAGAGTTAATAATATTCGATTGTTCTATATTTAGACTGGCAGTCTAAAAATAGACTCCGCCCATATGTCTAAAAATAGAGGTCCATGTATTTTTACCAACTTGACCAATCATCCACAAATAGCATCCTGCAACTCATAGACCATGATCCATATGTCTAAAAATAAACAGTCTAAAAATAGACTTGCGCCAAAAATAGCCTGCGGGCCCACTTAGTGAAGGCGACTTCTTTTCACTAAGCTCCATTATCTTGTTGCATTCTCAACACTCCCTCTCAACAAGATATGGATTATCAGCAACCCTTATCCTGTCTCGGTGGTACTTGAATTCGCTCCTGGTGAGCGCCCTCGTCAAGATATTAGCATCCTGATCCTCCCTAGGAATATATGAAAGTAACATATTTCTCCACCGCAACCAATCTCTGATATGATGGTACCTAATGTCGATGTGTTTGGATCTATCATGAAATACAAGATTAGTTGAGAGTTTAATGCAACTCTGGCTATCACAGTAAATCACAGTAGGACCCAAATGAGACCCAAACAACCTGACCAGGATCTTCTTCATCCATATAGCCTCACATGTAGCCAAACTTATTGCCATATACTCGGCCTCCGCAGAACTAAGTGCCACAGATCTCTGCTTCCTGTTGTACCAAGAAACTATTGTCGATCTGATACTGAAGATCCCTCCAGATGTGCTCTTTCTATCTGTTGGGCTCCCTGCCCAATCTGCATCCGTGAAGCCACATAGCTTCACCTCATCCTCCTTTCTGTACCACAATCCATATCCCGATGTGCCTCTGACATAACGCAATACATGCTTGCCCGCCTTCCAGAAGAGATTGGTTGGCTTAACCATAGCTTGTGAAAGTTGGTTAACAGCATAGCATATATCGGGTTGTGTATTGACCAGATACATAAGCGACCCCACCAACTGTCGATAAACAGTGGCATCCACTACCTCCGCTGAAGTAGAATCCTCCTTCCTCCAACCTCCCAGAAGAGGAGTATCAACAGGCTTGCAGCCATGCATGTTGAACTTCTCCAATATCTCCCGGGCATACTTACCCTGAGAAACAAATAGTCCATCACTGCGCTACCAAATTTTGTAGATCCATCTTGAACCCACCACTGATTTCCCCTCCGATCTTGGGACAGTCTCCCATGCACTGTTTCTGGCAATCAAATCATACTCTTCCACCATGGCATCTACCCATGCGGGATCCTCCACAGCTTCCTCGTAAGAGGATGGCTCAGTCACGACACATTTTCTCACAAGAGCCCATGTATCCAGTGTACCGATCAGGTGACTATCTCTATCTGCGTTGTGCTGTAGGTGGTCTTACAACCTTCTCTGCATCTTGACCCAGTCGCTCAGCTTTTGTAGTGTGCTTTCGCCCTTTGATGGTTGGCACTGCATGAGTGGTCTCTTCCACTCCATGAACTTCATCTTGTGGCTGATCCACATCCTGAAGCTCATCCTTAGCAACTAATAGGTCCTCATCTACATGTAAGTGTGGCTCCCTCTCAAGCGAACACTTCAAGGCTTTCTCCTCTTGAAATTTGATATGCCATCGTACAATAGTCTTGCAACTGTCTGGAAAATACACACGATAGTTGTGGGGCGTATCAATGTACCCCACAAATATCCCAAACTCTCTGGTCAGCTCCAGCTTGTTCCTGGCATCCTTCGTCACATGCATGTAAATAGGAGAACCAAAAATCCTCAAACGGGAAATATCAGGCCTCTTACCAGAATAAGCCTCCTCAGGTGTACTCATGCCAAGTATCTTGTGAGGACAACGGTTCTGCACATATACTGCAGTATTGCATGCCTCCGCCCACAAGTGAAGGGGTAGGCCCTGATCATGCAACATCACCTGTGCAGCACCCACAATCATTCTATTCTTCCACTCAGCAACCTCGTTCTGCTATGGGTTATGGGGAGCGATGAGCTCTCTTCGAATCCCTTCTGCGCTGTAGAAGTCCTTGAACTCGCCAAAGATGAATTCACCACCATTTTCACTCCTAAGAGCCTTAACCTTCTTCCCCGATTCCTTCTCGACCAGTGCTTTGAACTCACAGAACTTTGAGTACGTCTCGCTCTTCTTCTGCATGAAGAAGATCCAACAATTTCGAGAGAAATCTTCAACAAAGATCACATAGTACTTGTGCTTTGCTGTCAAAGCTACTGAGAAAGGTCCACACATATCTGTGTGAATTCTCTCAAGGATCGTCATGGCACGACTATCCTTCTCATGAAAGGTGGCTTTCACAAATTTTCCCAAAGTACACCCCTTGCACTGATCTGACTGCGCAAGAGTGCCTTTAGGAAGCCCAGTTGAAATCTGCTGCAATATCTTCAAAGCTCCATGGTGAAGGTGGCCCAATCTCCAGTGCCACAGCTCACCATCATCCTGGCTCACCACTCCTTTTACCTTGCATGCCATTGTTGTGCAGCCATCTACATGCAATTGATAAAGGTTCTTGACTCGAACCCCTATCTTTTGTTTTTCTCCAGTTGTCTTACTGCGCAAGAAATCCTTTCCCTCACTGAAGACAACATCATATCCCTTGTCTTCTAACATCGCCACAAAGATAAGATTCTTCTTCAATCCTGGAACATGCATCACTTCCTTCAATAAAAAGGGTTTACCAGACTCCCTCTCAAAGGAAATTGTACCAATACCAGTTGCATTGTATCTACCATCATCACCCATCTCGATGTGCACTCCAAGATCTTTCTCATCTAAATCATAAAACAAATCTCGATCTCTTGTCATGTGAAAAGACGCATCACTGTCCAAGAACCATACCGATCCCATCACACTTGATACCAAGCATGCGATCAACAAAAAATCCAACTCAAACTGTGAGGCTAAGGCCTCTCCCGCTACAGATCCAGCAGATTGCTTATTTTTCTTCTTCTACAGACAATTTGTGGCATAATGTCTGTGCTGGTGACACTGAAAGCACTTCACCTTAGACATGTCCTGCTTCTTGCCTTTCGCACCAGAATGAGAAGATTTCTTGTTCTTCCCCTTCTTTGCTTTGGCAGCCAAAGTGCAATTTTCTTCATCAGATGCCTTTGATGAAGATTCATCCCTAGTATTCCACCTGATCTCCTCTTGCACAAGATCAGACCAAAGTCTCTCCCATCCTGGCAATTTATCCTGACCATTGATAGAGTCCTGATAGGAATGCCAAATCTTCGGAAGACCAAGGAGAGACAAGCTCACCAAGTCCTCATCATCGATAATCACCCCCACGCTTCCCAGCTCATCCCGGCATTGGCTGAACTTCGTGAGATACTTGGGCATACTGTCTCCTTTCTCACACTTAATGTTTATGAGTTTATCCTTGAGCACCAGCTTCCTCTGGTCGCTCTTTCTTTGGAATAAATCTGTCAACGCTTTCCACATCAATTATGGAGAAGCCTTTCCAAGTAGGCTAGATACAATGTGATCCTTCACGCCCTCCAACAGAATCCTTCGACACTTTGTTGTCTTCTTTTGCCAAGCCTCAACTTGAGCAGCATCAGTAGGCTTTGGGACTTCAGCATCTATGAACTCCTTCAACCCATTGTCATCTAACACCGCCTCCATACTGTCTTTCCATGCAATATAATTCGAGCTACCTTCAAGGGCATACTCCAATCGCAATCCGTTGAAAGAAATTTCAACTTTGACACCAAGAAAACATTGTTGCAAATTCGAATTCCACGAACTCAAAAATCAATCGCTTCTGATCTAAAATTTGTGAGAACAAAGTATTTCTCGTCTAGAGATTGACTGTATGGGAATTTACCGGATATCTCACCTTCCAAAAGAAGGATGAATCCAGAGGCTACCTGGCCCGATTACAGACTCTACCTGAAGAAATAAAATGTAATCACTTTTTGAATAATAGATCTGATGATCGACTTTGCTCTGATACCATGTAGAAATTTTGAATAATATAACACTTATTCGCAGAGATTATCCTGATTATACACTATTTGCAGAATGCATGCATAATACATAACCTCCTCTACCATTGATCATCAATTTGCGGAATTAAAAACAACCACATGCACACATTGAAACATCAATCACACATATCAACACATTATCTAATGGGGAAAGCATATAGCTGAAAACCCCGAACTATCTATATATTATAATGATAGAGAACATGTAACAATGCATAGTATAATGCTCCTCACAAGTACTTAGTACTATCTCCACCTGCTACACACAAACCAGCTCAGATCTGAACAAGTCACGGGTTCAAATCTCCTCCACTGTTTGCCTGCCTCTACTGCGCAATCCATGTTGAGAATAGATCTAATCCAAGTTCGAATTACCTTGGCTTGTACTACGCAATCCTCATTGGCAATCTCAATCAATGATTGTGCAAATCTCATGCACAGCTATAGTCACAACTGATAGTAGTCTCACCCTTTCACCCACCTCTAACACTTGTCTCCACTGAACTGTCCATGCTCTAAGTTAATTGATGTATTCTTTAGTTGATTTATGAGTTAATAATTAGTGAATTAATTAATAATTAATTCACACCACTCATCACTAGTGTATTTGTCAGTTAGACTAAATACAACTAGTTCAACTAAGTCGAACTGAACACAACTCCATCAACTCCTCAATCAACTCCACCAAACTCAATCACTTGAGTTCTAACTGAAGTCCATCATGCAATAGCTCAACTAACCCATAGGAAAAGCGTATTCCCTTCTGGCAGTTTCATGTGCCACATCCGTAGCTCAAACTGAAGTGATGCAAGAGGATAAGATAATATTTATAGTCCAAATATTATTAAGAGCTAATAATATTCGATTGTTCTATTTTTTGACTGGTAGTCTAAAAATAGACTCCGCCCATATGTCTAAAAATAGAGGTCCATCTATTTTTACCAACATTACTAATCATCCATAAATAGCATCCTGCAACTCATAGACCATGATCCATATGTCTAAAAATAGACATAGTCAAAAAATAGACTTTGTGCCAAACATAGCCTGCCCACTTAGTGAAGGCGACTTCTTTTCACTAAGCTCCATCATCTTGTTGCATTTTCAACACTAAATTCTAAAATCACTCAATAAATCATCCATAAATCTCTCATGCTTTTTCAAAGTATATTTGATTTTTCTTTATGTAAAAATATCACATATCCATAGTTTTTCTAACTATGACTCATTTGTTCTAAAACTCATAAAATATACCAACTTGAAAAATAAAATTTATTTACATATAAGAATATAAATTATTCTCAATATAAGAATTGAGAATTAATTCTCGTAATATTCTTATAATTAAGAATTATATTCATATTCTTGTAATATGGATATAAGAAATAAGAATATTTAATTATTCCACAACACTCAATTTACGAGATATTTTACAGTATCTTACACCCAAGATATTACATTGTCCTCGATGTTCTTCTCTTGTTGGAATCTTTAACTTTTACTTATAATATGAGGGAATCCTTTCTCTTTATAATGAAGTATTTTTATGTTCAATAAGTAAAATAAAAAATGTTTATCAATAATCATAATCATTTATAACTACAAAAATAAGTAATTTATAGTTTCCTTCACTTAGCCATTATTCAATTTTTTTTGAGATGAAAACAAAATGTCTATAGCAACTTACCATTACTTACCAATTACTCTTGGAATGCATGGTCACTTTATGAAAAAAATTAACTATAGGTGGTTCCACAACCTCCATGGCAAGCACCCTATAATGTTTAATCAACAAATTCAATGACATTAATCACAACATTTTCAATGAAATGAAATACCTTTAACTATCAATCACTTATGCAATGTCAAATGATATTTTAATCACAGTACTTCTATAAGTACTTAGAGAGCACCTAACTCTCTAATCATAAAATTCATAAATCATTGCACCAAGTGCACACTGTCTTAGCCTGCACTAAAGACATCTACACAATACTTTTTACAACTCAGAGAGCATCTAGCTCTCTAATCATCAAAATTATCAATAATTGCATCAAGTGCATATTGTCTTAGCCAATGTTAAAGACATTCACAAGATTGGTAATACAATAGAGGAAGTTACATTTCCAGTAATTTATTTTTGAGCACTAGGCTCCTTTCTTCTTAAGACATGCATAAAATCCTTACACAAATATACAAAAAAAATCATATTTAAGATGCCATTTAGCTTATTAACTAATTTTTTATACTATGAGAACCACATCAGGAAAAATACTGAAGAAATGAGCACGTTCCTCTTGACCACGAATTGACTCTGCAAGTTCCCCCCTGAGTTGAGATTTAGTTACCACTAGAATCAACAACCGCATTGATTCCTTAGTGGTTTCTTTTATAAGTTTCCTTCCCATGAGATTTTAGTAGCATCCCACTGTTGGGTCTACAACCCTTTTGCCTAGGACTTTTATTTTTTTTATTTTCTTTCGAAAAAGGTTCTTTCTTTTTTCTTTAAAGCCTGCATTTTTCTCCCACAATATATTGCTCCAAATAAGTCATTTAATATGATATTTCTCTCCCATCATATTAAATCAATTTATTTCCAATTATTTTCTCCTATAGATTTTTAGGATATTTTTAGGGAAGATTCATCTTAGACTTAATCACCAACAGTTGTTTCCAAATTGGCAATAAATCTTCTAACTCTAGTTCTCTTTCTTGAGTATTTTTCCAACATTTTTATTTATTAATAATAATTAATTGATTACATCACAACAATTAAATAGATTACATCATCACAAAAGTTTAAACATGGCTTCCATAGCCATCCAGTCCAAAAATAGTCCATGTATAAAAATAGTCAACGTCTAAAAATCCACTGTAATTTACATAATTGACCATTTCCATATTATCAATAAAGCAAAGGAAAATTTATGTGAATCATGCATTCATACTTGACCCTCAAAATGGGTCCCACAATTTGTAAAAATAACTTGAAAAGGAATCATCACATGTCACACAAGTGGTACACATTCTAAATTTCCACATAATAACAATCATGCAACTAGAGAAAAAAAAACATTAACATACCTTGCATACCATAACATTATACTTTCAAACTTTTGGTTGCAATTCATATTGTAACATTTTACCATTCATAGGTTATTATGTTGCCATTAATCCCCCCTACTTAATCACATCAGCAATGTTAGTCACAATTTTTTATTTTTTAAAGCATACCTTTTACCAAAATACTATTACACATAAAAAAATTGTCAAATACAATCAAGAGGCATTTCACTTTCACATGCATCTACACTTCAAATATTTCAACACATAGAAAGGTATTCGTCATGTTACTTTCCATAAAAAAACATTTTGTAGTAGCACCTTGAAACAACATTTTGTAACATTCTTCTATACATTGGAATTAATATAACAAGGATACATACTCGAAGTATTAAAACAAAGTTTCCATAAGTTGTTTTCCAAACAATAGTTAAGGAACAATATCATAATTTTCATGTCCCTATAATACTAGTGTAGCCCCTTATTATTATTGTTAGTGTAGCCCCCTTACTATTATTGTTGTGCCCTTACAGTATTATTGTTATGTAGACTCTGATTATATTATGACTCCTTAGCCTGTTATATATAGAAAGGAGGTCTTTTCATTTGTATCATTCAAGAATTGTTCATTTATGTGATGTAAATGAGGTTTCTCCTTCAAATAGGATAATTTTGAAGTTGTCGATCTATCTCTTTTATGATTTGGTTACATAACATTTGGTTTCAAAACTTTGGATTCTAGGGTTTCATTGTTGCAAACAGACCATACTGGCATTTTCTCTATAATTTTTTTATATGAAGCTTTAGAAGATGAAATTTTTAGCATGTGGAGCCAAAATCCTAATGACTTTCTTATAAAACTTTTAGATCTTGGTTCACCATATTTTCAGAGATATGGTCCGAAGAAGTTAGGGTTTTTACAGGCTCCATAATTCAATCTCAAAATACCTAGGGAAAATCATCATAACTTTCTCGTTGAGCATCAGATTTGAATTTTGTAAAAGGTTAATGAATGTGCATAGACTCTAGTTTCTTTTATATAATTTTAGGGCCTAATGTTGAAATAGTGACACACTAACTTCATACAAAATCACTCTACTGAACCAGTCCATAATCAGGTCATCATGGGAGATTGGGCATAACTTTATCTTGAAGAATCCAAATTTTGTCTCACTTATGGAATTGGAAAGAAGACTCATAGGACTACCTAGGAATTAATTTTAGATCTTGGAGAGCCAAAATTATAAATATACAACAATTCCAATATCTAGCTTCCAAAAACAAGAAAAATAGGTGTGTATATTTTTTAATTTGCATAACGTTTGTTTGAAAAATCAATTTCAAGTGATTCAAGGGGCGTAGTGAAGCATAGATATCATTATTTGATTCCAAAATGCCTATAAAAAAATGGACACACCTAGTAAGAAACCAAAAATCTCTTCTATGACACATGAAGAAGAGGAAGAAATGCAATATGATATATCAAATTTACAAAACTAATTGCAATATATTTCACTCTCGAAAAAAGTGACAAAAAATGAATTGGAATCCATGAAGAATATTAAGATAGATGGTATAAAAAGGGACATGGATGTTTTGAATGATGGTTTAAAAGCAAACATGGAAGAAATGTTGAATGTCAAGATAGAAGGGTTGAAGGAAGGTTTGGTAAAGCTTCTAGAAGAAAGGCTTCCCAGTGGTGACAAGGTAATCCAAGAAAACCATGATGAGGACAAAAGAAATATGAATTGTGATTTTTGAGACTCAAATTTTGGTTTTAAGAACCATCACATTCCAAAAATCGATATGAGGAAGTTTGATGGCAATGATCCAATAACATAGATACTACAGATGGAGCGTTATTTTGATCTCCATGATGTGAAACACACATAAAAAGGTACACATTACAATTTTATATTTAGAATCCAATCAATTTGCATGGTATCGATGGCTTTGTTCTCATAAACCACTTTTCACTTGGTCAATTTTTATGGAGGAAATGATAGCACATTATGAGGATACCAAGAGTAACACGTTTTTTAGCCAATTGATAAATCTCAAACAAAAGGGTTCAATGGTGGCGCACATTGAGGACTTCCAAAAATTGAATATTGGGGTAATTGATATTCCAGAGGAGTAAAGGATTTATTTCTTCATTGGTACTTTTAAGTATAAGATCCAACATGAGGTTCACCTTTAGGAACTTGATTCATTGGAGAATGAATTTAGGGTGGAAAGAAAAGTTCAAAGAAAAATTATGGCAACAAGGAAGTCTACCACCCACAACTATAAAGATGGATTTGTTGTTGCTATTAGTCTTCCACAACCTATAAGGTTGATGCCAAAACGATTGGAGGAAAAAAGAGAAAAAGGGCTTTGTTACATTTATGTTACTAAATACACTAAATGTCATGAGTGTGTTGAGAAGAAATTATTCTACATAGATTTTTGAATAGGGGGGAGAAAATGAACAAGAAACATCAAAAGACGAGGATATACACTAGGAAGCAACCCTAGAGAAAGAAGAAATGAATCTGACGATATCCTGTAATGCATTGGCAGGAATTACCATTCCTCGAACACTCAAGACCGAAGAACATATCAAGAAGAAAAAGGTAATAGTGTTGATTGATTCAGGTAGTACCCATAATTTTATTCATTGTAAGATAGCCAAGGAATTGAAATTCTTCTTATATCTAGCACCAGAGTGTCAAGTAATGGTTTCAAATGGAGGAACTATAAATTACTCTCGAAAGTGTATATATCAAGGTATCCATGTGCCAATATGTATTGAATAGTCCAATGCTTTCCATTCTAATGGGTGGTGCTAATGTTGTACTAGGAGTCCAATGGTTACATTGCTTGGGTATGGTAGCTTTTAATTTTCAAGAAATTTTATTGAATTTTTTTGGGAAGGAAAGGAAGTTGAATTAAGGTGTATCGCAAGGAAAATCAAAAAGATAATAATCTCTAATAGTATGACAAAGCCTCTAATGAAATAAAAACGAGGCGTAATTTCATAATTATGCTCACTAGAGGTTCAAACATTGAAATCATATATTTCTCCATATCTCCAAAAAGGCTTGGACAATCATTCCAAGGTATTTGAGACTCCCAAAGACCTCCCACCTATTTGTGATCATGATAATGCTATTCATTTTATTCCAGGAAGTGTTCCTCCAAACATCGGAGCTTAAAAATATCCTTATGCCCAAAAGAGTTGAATTGAACATATGGTTATAGAAATGTTAGAGGCTAGTATAATTCAACCTAATTAAAGTTATTATTTCTCTAGTTGTATTGGTGCACAAGAAGGATGGATCATGGCGCATGTGTCCAGAATATAGGGAGCTCAACAAGCTCACTATTAAAGATAAATTTCCCATTCCTGTCATTGATGAATTGTTTGATGAATTATATGGAGAAATTTACTTCACCAAGTTAGATCTTCGTTCAGGATATCATCAAATTAGAATGAAGACTAAAGACATTCCTAAAACAACATTTAGAACTCATGAGGGTCATTATGAATTTTTGGTCATGCCTTTTGGCCTTACCAATGCACCTTCCACATTTTAAGGTTTGATGAATTCCATTTTCAAACTCTTCCTTAGAAAATTTGTGTTATTATTTTTTGATGATATACTAATCTACA
>APFE031465366.1:0-12127 GCA_000404065.3 Pinus taeda | reverse complement strand
TCATCTTCATTATTTTTTTTAATTTAATTTATATAATAAAAATGTTTAACATTGTATTTAATTGTTATTCTCTTCAATTAATTTAATGTATATGTAAAAGTTAAATTAAACTAATATTTTTTTATATATATGAATGATATTATTTTGCAATTTAATTTTAAATCTAACAACTCATTACTTTAATTTTCCAAAAGCAAACATTTCAGGTCGTTGTAACACCTTATATTATTTAATACTATTACATTATATAATATTATAACATTTAATATTATGATAAGCTTTTGCAATTATAAAACACTAAAATGGAAACTTATAAATAATTCAATTACCAAATAAAGAGGTCATATATTAATAAGAGACAAGATATCTTCTTCACCTTTCTAAAGTTGTAGCCAGAAAGTTTTGGTGGAATGCGCTTGTTCGTAAAAAATAAAATAATCATTTGATCCCCTTAGAGAATTGGGGCATTGAATTTAAGAATTTATATGACTCTTTGGACACCATGGGCACCATCTTAAATAATCCTATTAAAATAGATATATTTCTCTAAAGACATTGAATCTGGGATTCATAAGCTCGCTAATGGGAAAGCTAAGGATATTGAACGATACCAAGCTGAAATATTTAAAATGGGAAGGTCTATCCTCATTCTTCATCTCCACAAGCTTATCAATTTGGCAGTAAAGCATGGCTTCCCTAAGCCTTGGACGCGAAGCCATATTGTACCTATCTTTGAAAGTGGGGACAAAAATGTTCCTTCTAACTACAGGACTATTATGAGTAGCCACATCTTAGCCAAACTATATGGGCTAATTTTGGAAAAGAAGATTAGTCTTTGGGTTGAAAGCCATGGTCGAAGAGATAAAGAGAAATTTTGTTTTAGGAGACCTCACTCCACTATTGACCACCTTATCACCCTCAGGATCATTGCCGACGAAGGTCAAAATAGTAAAATCAATCTCTTCTATTGATTTCTAGACTTTAGAAAAAAATTGACATTGTTCCTTAGGATAAGCTTTGGAAAACACTTGAAGAGATAATGGTTCCTCCTAAGTTGAGGATTTTTTTGATTCACCTTTACAAGACTGTTGTTTCCAAGCTTAAGACCAACAAAGGGTGGTATAAATATATTAAATGCAATATCTGGGTTAAGCAAGGGTGTCCCCTATCCCCTACCCTTTTTGGAATTTACATCGATAAGCTAGAGAAGTGTTTGGAAACTATAGGTTGTAAGGGAACCAAGCTTGTTGGCATAATCATTACTCTTCTCCTTTATGACGATGATATCGTTCGTCTTTCTGAAGCCATGATGACCTAGAAAAGTAGCTTAAGACTCTTCATGATTACTGCTCCAAGATGGGTATGACAGTTAATACTGACAAGACTAAAGTCGTGATAATTAAATCCAAAAATATCACACATCGTAATTTATTCTATGATAACAATTACTTAGAACATGTTTATGCTTATAAATATTCAGGTATTGACATTCCTCATCATCTCAACTAGAATGATAACATTAAGAAAACGATTATTGGAGGCTAGAAAGCTTATTATGATCTTGAAAACAATGATAAGTTGCTCACTCGTTATATTTGGAGTTAAAAAATGTTCCTTTTATAGACTCTCGACACTGTTGTTGTCTTATATGGATGTGAAGTTTTGGGTTGTAGTATATGCAAAGAGTCGTGGAGAAATATTGAGATGATTCAAAAGCAATTCATAACCTACAACCGCAAGATCAAGGTAAATATTCCATATCATATCCTCTTGATCAAAGATGGAATTTCCCCCATTAAAATCATGGCTATGTTTAGGTATCTGATGTATAAGAAGCATCTTTACAACATGGAATCCAAGAGGTTTCCCAAAATTGCTTCTAACTTTAGTCAAAATCCCCACTTGCGCCTCAATCGTGGGTGGTATAACGCTGCCCAGTCTTGGGTCAACCATTGTGGAATAAAGGAGGAGATCATCTTGCGAAGAAAGGATAGTATCAAAAATATTATTGCCTCCAAATTTAAGGATAAACTATGGGATAATAAGGAGTTGAAGGGAGAAAGGAAGCTAAGATATTATAAAGAGGTGATCAACCCCACCCTTGATAACCTAAATTATCTCTCTATTTTGACCAACACTAAGAAAAAAGTGAACATCGCTAGGATAAGAACTAATTCTCATGAGCTTTGAAGTGAAATCGGGCAGTGTTCTACTCCCAAAAATCCCTGGGACAATAGAATCTGATAACTTTGTCTTTGCAATACTAAGAGGGTGGAAGATGAAAAAAACTTCCTCTTAGATTTCCCAGCTCTTACTCACATCGCTCTGGTTTCCCTAACATTTGTCACACTCACAATCTTCTTGATGTGTTAAGTCAGCCCAACTATAGTGATCTTGGAGCACTTCTTTCGCTTATTTTTTATCCTAGAAATAGATTCTGAAGAATCACAGTTAGATTCTTATTTTCTTAAGGTCTGATAGACCACATTGGTCTTAGAGGACAACATAAAATTTGTGTCCCAAAAACCCATGAATGAGAAACTTGGACCTCTTGAATTACACAAGATATTAACTTTTTGGCAATGTGTAATATAAATAAATATTTTTTAAACCATTGGTCATGATTTATTAGAGTTTAAGTCATACAATTTCATAATGTAAAGTCTGTCATGATACTCCCTTCATTTACATGGCTTCAATGGTTTTCATACAATTGCAATGCCTCCTCAATAAGTGTATCTATGTATATAAGATATGCACATATCGTAGACCCTATTCGACCTTTACCTTCTTGTCAAAATATCATAAAATAGGATCACACTTCACACATCAAATTTTAATGCATAATGGTGGACATAACTTACCAAACACACAACTCAATGACCCATAATAAATTAAATGCAGTACCAACCAACATTATTCACTACTGGAATCCTTAGGTTTCAACACTAATATTGGTAAGATGAAAGAAATCAAACTGCATTCACCCAACATGATGAGCAATATAAACATTAGTTATGGTTCATAAATTGAGATTTGGTAAATTTCATCACATTTTAAAATAATATTTTATATTAATATTATCTAGTAGACTCAATTAATATAACCACCAATTTATAGATGGCCAAGGCCAAACATACATCATGAAAGACTCAAAAGAATCCTCCTTAACATGCAAATATCATGTCAATGTGCATGTCACAAAATGTAAAAATTATTACTTTGTACAATAATGAAGTCTTACACAGTGAGCACTTCGTGTGAGGAAACCCCACATATTGAGATCCACAAAGGATTTGCACAAATATCATCACATGAACTGAAGATAATATGCCATCCATTTTAAAAAATTGTAACTAACAAGTTAGAGAGTGAAAACACAGAAGAATTTGGTATGATTCCATTACATTATTAACTTATATGTCCCACTTGTAAATAAAACAAAGAATTGATCAATCTAAGTAATTTATCCACTATCAAGGATATTCTTCCCACATTTCTAAGTTCCTCTACTTCCTCACATTGACCTACATCTAAATTCAACCTAATAAAATACTTAATACATTTTCTCCAACCATCCTTAACCTCTAAATTCAAATGTCCAAAATGTTGCATATGGGATAGATGTGCCTAGTCTCAAATTTGTCCAAATCTTTTTTAGATATTTCTGTTACTTATAACGATCCATTGAAGTCATCAAAAAAAAAATTTCAAGATGAAAATCTACACTAGTACCACAATTCTTTTCCTTTTCTGATAATAATAATAGGTAGTATGCACTGTGCTTTTAACTTTTCTAGCTGGAAGTATTTACAATTTGCAGTTGTCATCATTACCCTACTCCATTGAAGTTGAATGGAATATGCACATTTCTAAGTGTTGCATTAACATTTAAACTCTAGATTTGAATCTCCCAACCTCCCTCTTCTTCCACTTGACATAAAGGAGATTTTTCATGCTTGACCTCTATTTTTTCATGATTGACCTCTAACCGATGTTGGAATTCAAAGTTACTGTCACAACTGATTCATGATTTTCCTCTTACCATGATATTCTAAAATCTTTCTACCTGTTAGGATTCCAAGAAACTCTCCTAGGTTGTAGCTTGGACATGCCTAGTAACATATAAATTCAACTATTGTTGCAAAGGTTTAATGGAAGGAATGATGGTTTGGTTCAAGCTAGATAACCACTTCTACTTTGTTTCACTCCAGACATGCATGAACACCCTAAGACTACAAGGCTTTAGACCACCAATGCTCACAGTTTAGATATTTAGGTGAATATGGAGAATAATAACCACACCAGCAGATACACAAGTCCATGTGATGGCCAGCTGCAACTAGTATAGAAACTTGCAAATCTAATCTATTAATGCAAAGATAGGATGACAACTCTCCTGCATTAGATAGAAAGAAACCTGAGTAACCTATTCAGTGATGCATTCAATATTCCAACATGGAGATAAGATGACAGTTATCTAGTGCTAAACATTAAGAGATCAAGAACACAACACATCAGGTACAAGCTTAGAACAGAGGAAAATGGTCAGTGAGTAGTTAATAGCAAAAGAAGCTTGTATTTTCTAAAAATGAAGATGAGATGCTCCAAGTGACAAAATGTCTACAGTCTCCAAAAGTTGAACCTTACATCAAATGCTAACCTTGATTACATCTTTCTTCTGGATATTTATAAGTTTACATTACTATGGCGACTGGCCATTTAGGTATGGAGGGGTCATAATTGACCACCAGCTGCATTTAACTACTTGATGGAGTCTTTGGATGAGGTTGCTTGTTTCACTGGGTGAATATGATCTATTCAGGTGTTGCGCTATCCTTTAGACGGTTGGAGTGCTCGTACTAGTGGAGTCCATGACTGATAAATTTAGTTAAAGAGTCGTGCTATGTCCTTTTCTCCTTTGGCCATGCTTTATGTTAAATATGGTTGTTGGGGGTCCAACTGTTGTCAGTCAAGTAGAGCGGGTTATCTCTTTCCTCGGTCAACAGAATGGATGTGGGACGTAGAGTGCATGGGTAAGTGGACAATTTGGGTGAGCGAGAAGAATGACCGTCGGATCGGGGAGATGAATGGTGGGGATGGTTCTGCGAAAGCTATAGATCGAGGTGGGAATAGGGTGCATCAGTGTCGTTGGATCTTCAACAGACAGATCGGATGGTCATCGGGCGACGAAGTTGCATAGGCATTTAACGAGCGAGGACGGTTTGGTCGGGGGGTAATGGTTTTCATTGCACCGCTTTCAGGCGCTAAGTGGTAAATTCCCGAGGCCGAGTGATTCCACTCAATGATCGACACATAGCAGCGGATGAGAGAGAAAAACCGATCTCATTACACGCTATTGATCAATCATGTTGTCTGCGTGATGTATGTGAAGACCATCAAATCTGGCAGAGATGATCTGATGGTGGAAATTGGTCGAGCGGGTCATCTTTATCGGGTGCGATGTGGGCCGTTATATTGTCGGGGAATGATCAACGATAGGAAAGCGATGAGGGTTTTATGAGCGCATGAGGGCGTATGGGTAAGGTTTAAAGGTGAGCGGGGTGAAGGAAGAAAGAGAAAAGTGACCAATGTAAGCCTCTTTTAGGACACAATCAAACAGACCAGGCCTCTCTCTGACATTAGAAAGTCAGTGCTGCATAATAGAGCTAACACTACCTCTATAGTTATGTTCGCAATAAGTTTTAAAATCATAAAAAATAACGACAAAAGATAGATAAAAAATTGAAACCTCTCAACGAGAGAATATAACATTTGTAGATTCCTTTTGTCATCCAATTCTGGAAAAGTTGCACTTTCTTGCCTCTCTTTTATGAAGCTTGATATGTTGTTTCCAAATGAAATTTTAAGTTTCATTCATGCATCTTAGAGGAGCCTACCTATAAAAATTAGAAAACAATTTGTTAAAATAGTTCATTATAAAACTCTCTCAAAACATAATCAAACTGAAGGTTTCTTCCATTTAAGCTTAAGGTCCTCCAACAAATTCTAGGACAAATATTGTTGGCAACATCTACTTCCATGTCTATTAAATATCAATAAGATTGTTGAAATTATGTCTTTCAAACCTCAAACATGATAATTTGTTACTCTCGGGATTGTCTCGTGGCAAGTTATGGTGAAAAGTATTTGTTCATGGTGCAAATAGTAATCAATGTTCAACCGTAAGTCAAACACAATTTGGTTGTGCTTATGTACATTGAATTAAACTTGGACAACATCAGTGGTAAACAAGTCCTTAGGAAAATATTCTAGTGTGTATAATAGGACATAGAATAAAAACTATGTCCAACAGAAAAGGGAAAAAAATCACAAAAAGTTGTGTGAGGGTAAAATAACATTCTCCTTACTATGAAATAGATGTAGAACTTTAGACATTGGGATCTCACAAAAGTTGTTCTCCCTCTTTCAAATGCTCATAACTCTAATACCTACTACGTTATGGATGAAGTATAAAGACTCGGTATTTTAAAAAACTTATGGAAATAACACCCAATAGAAAGTTATATAAGATAAGAATACAACATTCCTTTTGAGATAATATTCATATGAAGCATAACTATAAACAATATGTTCATACATAGAAGACATGCACCTATACAAAATATGTGCATATATGGAAGTCACACAACTTCTATATATGCACATCTTTTGTATCGCATATATTCCATATATGCGCAACTTCTATATATACGTATATCTTTTGTATATGAAAAACTTTCATATGTGCATATACGAAAGTTGTGCATGTACAAAGGCTACATATATATGTAGGTTGAAGTTGTGCACAACCTTTGTATATGCACATATATGGAAATATATGTCCTAGCCATTCATTTATCCTCTTCGAAATCTTTTTAACGACTACCTCCTAGCCATTCTAGAGAGTGGCCTTATACAATTTTCTAGCACCTCATTGAATGGTTAAGTTGTGCACAACCTATGTACAAGCGCAAATTTTGTATATGCGTAAGTTCTATATATGCACATATACGAAAGTTCTGCATATACAAAAGATATGTGCATATACGAAAGATGTGTTATACAAAATATGTGCATATATAGATGTTGTGCGACTTCTGTATATGCACATCTTTCGTATATGTGCATATCTTCTGTATATGCGCATATCTTCCATATATGTGCATATCTTTCATATATGTGCATATATGGAAGTTTCACATATATAGTAGATGCATCTATACAAAAGATATGCGCATGTATTGAAATTAAGCATATACAGAAGGTATGTGCATATACATAATATATGCACATATATAGATGTTGTGCATATACAAAATACATGTGTATCTTCCGTATATGTGCAACTTATGTATATGCGTAGCTTCCATATATGTGCATCTACTGAATATACACAACTTCCATATATGCGCATATACAAAAGTTGTGCACAACTTCAACCTCCATATATACGTAGCCTCCATATATCCACAACTTATATATATGCGCATATTTTTCATATATGTGCAACTTTTGCATATGCAAATATCTTCCCCTCTGCCACTCCAAAGCACATCACCAACTCCCCCCACAAATAAAAAATGGTTATTTCTTCCTAAACTCACCACCACAAATACCATGTCAACACAGCAAGTTCTTGCTCTAAGCCACCCCATACCAGACTAAAGAACCTTCCACTAGTTAATAGAATCACCACAACACAAGGACACTAGGCTCTTCATCAAAACTAAAGCCACCATTAAATAGAACAATGTGTTCACACACCACGCATATGCCTTCACACACTTTTACATGTGAGGCAAACGCCATGACACCAACTCGTTAAATGCCATCGAGCCCATATGGGTGGCTAGCATCCACCGCCACCTAGTACTTCTTGGTTCGCTCAACCCCATTAGGCTTACATAAAGATAAAAATAAATTAAAAAAATAAAAGTGTTAATATAATTATAATTAACAATTAAACTATTATCGATCCATCTTAACTCTAGATTTACCAAGTGCTAAGAGGGATCAAATATCTTGCTGTGAAAACTTCTTTTAAAGTGAAAAGAGATTTGGTCCCTCTTAGCGCTTGGTATATATAGAGATAAGATGAATCTAGGCTAGTTTAATAAGCTTACTATTTCTTTCTATTAATGCTCGTTCCACCAAGAGAGGCTCTCTAGCCCAGTATGGAAGAGATGTTGTAATTTAATTCATTTTGAAGATTATTCATAGAATATAATTGTTAAAATTGAACTCACCAAATAAAGTGGATTTAGTTTTTGGAAACATTGAATATAATACTAATATTAGTAAATGATATTCAATTTATATATGAAAAAATAAATAATATAAACATAAAAATAAATCTTTTGCACAAATATTACTTCCACAAAATACCGGCCTAGATCCATCTTAACCATGAATATATCAAGCACATAGAGGGATCAAATCTCTTGAGATACAAGCCTCTTTTAAAGTAAAAAGATATTTAATCCTTTTTGGCGCTTGATAGATTAGGGATTAAGATGGATATAGGTTGGTTTTTATATACACATATACCATATCTATGATGAATCCCTCTCTCTCTCTCTCTCCTCTATCTCCCTCTTTTCACCTTCTCTACTATCTCCTTTGAAACTTTGAAATATTTGGCATTATGAAATAACAACCCATATTTGATGGGATTTGACCATGAACGACTTGGTGAAAATATATTATATTGTTGAGATATGAATAGACAATATGTGACTCATATTGAATTAAGGTCATCACAAATCAATAGGGTTACCCTCTACAATGATTGTCCTACCCATGGGAGTTATCTTCCTTCTCTTATTTTTTCAAAGGCTTAATCATTCCATAATGTATGTAGAACAATCTATTTGTGCACACAATAATAACTATATATGAATTATTTGCTTCAACTAAATAATTCATGTTATAATTTGAGTTTGTGATTCTCAGCACAAACACAAATTGTTGACTCGCGATAATTCTTCTTAAAGTCTAGGCTTCCTTTCAACTATACTATGTTACCAACTAACATTTTTCTATGAAAGCATAAACTCATTCTTATAATAACCAAATTGGCTTGTTATAATAGGATAAATTAATTTGTATTGTGATTAATTCATTTGAGTAAATTTACATCTTCTCAATTTATTAAAAACCATACTTCTAATCTTAGTTTTGAATTTCCTTTATAATGAAAACTCAAGCCATGAAAGTTAATATAAGTTGGTGTTTGTGAGACCTTTGTAATGTAATTTGTATTGTAATTTAACTCATTTGAGTAAATAAAAAAACTATCTTCTCCCCTTGATTAGGGTGTAAGCTGGTGAATAGAGCCATTAAGGTTGTCATAATGAAAAGCACAAGGGATGGTTCCATTGCCTCCCACATGTTTGACACGCAGGGTGTGGTGGCCATCAGTAG
The DNA here is from genome assembly GCA_000404065.3 of Pinus taeda. Classification (NCBI taxonomy): domain Eukaryota; kingdom Viridiplantae; phylum Streptophyta; class Pinopsida; order Pinales; family Pinaceae; genus Pinus; species Pinus taeda. The sequence goes on along the minus strand of APFE031465366.1, from coordinate 2,701 downwards.
GCTTAAGGCAAGCAAGAGGAGGGAAGGTGGCATTTGCATGCAATTGAGTTCACTGAACGCAAAGAGAGAGAATTATTTGGAGGGTGTAAGCAAAGAGGTGACGACGATGAAAGAGGAGCGATGACTTCAGGAAAGAGATGAGATATGACATTTTCAAACATCGATAATCGGGTATGTTAATTGGCTCAGCCTACATTCTGTTATGCTTCCCTACATTTGGTCTAATAACTGGGGCTTGCATGGGGGCACAGGGTTTATATGGGCGAGTAACTGAGGCAGGGGAATTAGCTTGGAGGAGGTGGTCTACGGGAACAATCCCAATTCCAGGGGGTCTGCTTGGTTGCCTCTTAAGTTTGCCATTTTGCTATCTTGCATGGGGATTATAGGGATGGGATGGGAGGGATTCAGCCTGAGCGAATTGTTGTTTATTGTATGCTTGGAAAACCCGGGAGTTGAAGGTAAGGAAGTGGTAATTATCATTGCGATCGGACCACTCCAATTCCTAAAATTCTCTAATGCCAAGCCCCTAAGGAGCGTTAGGCGAGGGAAGATTGTCGCGAGTCGGGGATTTCTTTAATGTGGGAATTGGCATGCAAAGAATGTTGGCCGAGCTAGCTTAAGCCAGTAGCTGGGAAGCTGGGTGCTGAGTAAGCTAGGGGCATGATGCCTTATGGGTGTTGGGGTTTAGATGTCAAGTTGTAAGGAGGATCTGAGTCATATTAAGTAGAGGCTAAGTCAAGGGGAATGGGGGCAGAGGCAGTGAACAAGGGGCAACAGAGATGAGGGGCACAATTCCTTTAAACTTGACCTCTGGGTTACAAGTTTGGTGGGTGGCCATGCACCTTGCCTCCAAGTCCAGGGTCACAGAGCAAGTAAGGCAGGTGTCATGCAGGGGCATCTCGGGAGTTTCAGGTGGAGGTCCCTTATGCTCGGGGGTTATACGCATAAATCGTGGGTGATAGATTTGTTGCGTTGTCAGAACCGTGGGATGAAGGCAATTCAGAAATTAACATTTTAGAAATTATGCTTTCTTGCTCCCAAAATAGGTCAGCCGGGAGATAACTTTCCTTATACAAGAAAAGCACAGAGGTTTGTTTTAGACCAATGTTTGAAGGTGCCCGGAAGGTACAGGGGTAATGTGGCTATGGTTCGAGCAACGATTACCAAGGGTTGTAATAAGAGACTACGAGGGAGCGAGGTCGAGGTTGAGCCAAGAACCACGGGCAAACATCGGGGCAAGAATCTTATGGCCAACCTGATCTAGGAAGTGACGGTTGCATATGCAAGGGGTGCCATAGGGGAAATCAAATCACTCGTAGTCAAATGGGAGGAAAATATAAATTGTCAAGCGAGTGTGGAGCCAACATACATACAGGATTGGTAGATCCTAATTCTAGACCTGTGACACACCAGAGGTTAAGAAGCACAATACAAATAGTCCATTTATTTGTATTAGCTCATGAAATGCCTCCTAGGAAAGGCCATGGAGAAAATCTGGATGTTTGTTGTCTAGGACTTTCCAAATTATAAATAAGACTTTCAAAAATTGCAATTTCAATTGCAGAAGTAGGATGGCGACTTGGACAATATAGAGAAACATTTCCCATGCATGTTCGTGCTGACTAAGATTCCAGGCTCCAGCGCGAAAGATCCGGCCCCGATGGATTCGGCTTCCACCCAACAAGAGGAATAGAATGTTGATTCTTAGTCCTTTTTTTATTTGTTTTCATGTAGATAGCTTTCAATTTACAGTTTTCAGTCATGTATATGTATAGACAACTAGAATATGGTTGTGGACATGACTATCAAGTTTATATAGCTTGGATAGATAGAATAAGTATTTTTTGCTACTAGACAACTTAAACTGCGGTTAGTTGGTCAATAGACGTGGTTTCCCACTAGGCAATTTGAGACCACCTAACCATGATATATGTGTGTAACTTGCTTACTTATTTTATAATGAACAAGAAGGATCTACCAGCTTAACAAAAAAAAACTATCTTCTCAATTTATTAAACACCAAATTTCTAAGCTTAGTTTTGAATTTCCTTTATAGCCAAAAATCAAGCCATGAAAATTAATATAAGTTGATTATTGTGAGACCTTTGCAATGTAACTAGAGTACTTGTATTTCAACAAGGTTCCAATAACTCCACTAGGTGTTTCTATGGTCTTCTTACCTATTTTATATTTGATTAGTACTTGATTTTTGAAGTGAAATAAATATCTATATGCCTTCATCTTAACCTTTGTATGGTTGCAATAAAAACCTAATGCTATAAGGAAATAAATTGCAAGCATTTGAACTTCCACTTCAAGTTTAAATGAATGTCTAATAACTCATAGATTGTTCAATGTAATTTAAATGCTAGTCTTTATTGCACTTAGAAAAATATTCGAGATGTTGGCCTTGATATTTGGATTTATATTCTTAAAAGCTTATCTTTATGGTATGTTAATATTGTATCTAAAATAACAAGGATTGGGAAAGTAAGGTGCATATGCTACCATCTATTTGTTTCCTACAGAAGAGTTGTAGACTATGTTATAGTTATGCAATTTGTAAGCTTTTATGATCATGGTGATCATTTACGCACTTTTCAAAATGATAAATTAAAAGTTATAATTGATAAATAATATTTTATATTAAAATAAATTATGAGAGTTTACACAATTTTATATATGATATTGATAAATATAA
>APFE031465360.1:0-13300 GCA_000404065.3 Pinus taeda | reverse complement strand
TTCATAGTGACTTGAATTCAGTTGTCCTTGACTAAAATCCTATCAAGTAATCATCCTCCAAGTGTGGGAAGTGGTCCTGAATTGCTGAGTCGTACATTTCTTCGACCACGTAGCTTTTAAAAAATATAGCATGTTTCACACAACTATCAAAGGGAAAGTTGCACATTCATTAATTTTTAATTCAATATACATTATACCTTTGGAGAAATTATTTTTTTGAACTTCATAATGCCTTCAACTGGAAAATATTCACTTGTGCATTCTACTGGACAACTTTGGGCGTCTTTTGGATTGTACAAATATGTGTATAGTTTCCTGGTGTTAAGAGTTCCCCCCTAATATATGAGGTTAGGAACAAACGTATAGCTGAAATACATCATGTTTTATTTTTTGACTAAGAGTCTGATCAACTTTTGGATAGAGAGAATAATGTTTTGCAGAGATTAGTAGGGAAAGAACCTTAACTGAGGATAAAAGATAACCATGCTTTGAGAAAAAAAAGGTGCTTATACAAGGCAGGCATGTCCCATACTTGTTATGATAGCTAGTGACTATTTATTACAATAAGAAAGGAAATATTATTTTCAAGTCACTATTGGAATGGATGACATGTTGATAGCTAATGATGATCATTGTTGATGCCATCTAGTGTGCTTTTGACACATATAGATGGAGCCAGGTGCCCCAATGCATCAAGAAAAGGTAAATCACTTCTGGAGTGAGGTGCTTGTGGATGCATGGGTCTTTGACTGTGGGTACCTCCCACACATCAAGATGTAAGCACTACTGAGTGAGGTGCTAAGTGATGTGTGTGTCTTTTACTAAATGAGAGAACTACAATGGCCATGAAGTATGATACCACCTTGACATGAGATCTTATGTTGGTGTCAAATGTTAGGGGGATTGATGAAATCAATGGGAAAGAGTTATTCCCATTGGGCCACCCGAGGATGTCCCTGAAGGGGGGGAGCACCCAAGGTACTTCCTTGATCCTAGAAGATGGGTGTTGAAGTTGATGGGAAATAGGCATCAACCGCTTGATATGATGATTCAAGAAATAAAAATGTGTAGTGAAACAAATTATAATAAGGTGGATCAATAAGGCATGATAATGAAAGTTAGTGATAAGAATGACTATGGACAACTTTCCCAAGGTCAGAGCTATAATGTGATTGGTAATAGTCAAAATAGTTCTTTTGAGGATAGTGGCCCTAAAGTTAGTAGGACATCTAGGATAGGTGTGAGTATGCTCTGACTGGCGTGAACAGGGTGAATGAATGTGGATTATGTGCGAGCTCCGACCAAGGGTGACTAGAGACTACTACCAGGTACAAGGAATGAATATATGGGTTGGAACCATTTTACAAAAAAAAAAATTTGTACACTTGCCAAAAGAATGTAAAAATAGTTTGGGATGTACATACACGGAGATGGGTGCCCCATAAAAACAATTACCTGCATGAGGATGGAGGTAAAGTGTATTTTGCGGAGGGTGGAGGCCCATTGCTTAGTCTTGATGGTGGGTGGGTGAGGCAGATGAAGTGATGCAAATGAGCTTATGTTGTATGGAGGGGTGATAGGCCCAATGTAGAATTTGGAAGAGGATTCATCTTTATCCGTCATAAATGAATAAGGTGACCCAAGAATAGGTTTGGTTAGAAGTAAGTGAAGAAAAGGAGAATGAGGTTGACCTTCATGGTATGCAAGTGAGATGGCTCCCAAGCCAGAGTATATTGTCATGAATTCCAAATAAAATGTGGGGTTCTATAACATGAGGAAATCCATGAATGGGGAGTCTCTATCGACTCGCGTGAGCATTTACCATGTGCAATGGGATGTGGTGGTAAACATGGTCAAGATGGTGGACCCTATGGTGCATTTTGGAGAAATAATGTTAGGATTTGAAAATATTTGTAGGAATCCTATCATGTTGAGTGAGGAATGATACCTACTCTATCGATGGCCACCGGGGTGCTGATTCTAATGGGAAGTTATTGATGTACCTGCAATCCCAATGACCAATACCCAGAGTGAAAACATCTTCATAAAAACATATGTAAGCTTAAATGGACTAAACAAGATGAATCGAAAAAAAGAGAGAAGTCACACCTAAAGTGGTACTCTTAGTGTGCGGTCAGTCCAAAAAAAAAAATTTGGGGTAGAAATGGAATGGAGCGTACCATGATGAAGATGATGTGGTCCTCATCCTTGTGTCTCTCATGGTTTTGAAAATAGAGGTCATGAGCTCCTGTACTTGGCTCTGGAAGATGCCAAAGAGGGTGTTATATAGGGAAAAGTGGGTCATATGCCACCTTATTTGTACTTGCTATTTTGGGAGTTCAGAGTTGTTCTAATCGTCATTTCCTATCATTGCGATCAGCTTGTGCTTCCATTCTAGATCTCGCCGAGCGAGCTATGCTGGCGATGATTGTATGACTTTGATAACTAGCCCCTCACCAAATGTTGGTGATCCAGGTGGATCTCTAAAAAGTACCAGTGGCATGGTAAAAATGTTCAAAAGTCAAAGTGGTAGAAACTCTATAAACATAGCATCAGATCGAAGTGCTCATCATCCTGATTCCAACGATGTGAACGACACTCAAATCCTAGTTAATATGAAGAAGTTAGAGCAAGTCAAAGATCAAGTTTGACTTTGACATGTGGCAAGTGGAGGTGTCATGGAAAAAATCTCAATGAATGGGGCAGCACCAAGTGGTAGGCCACTATTGGTCTCGCATATTGCTGATCACAAAAGGCATTGGTCTGCGGGTTAAGGAATCGGCCCCCAACACTACCGGGACGAAATTGTGATATCGCAATTGCAAATCATAGGCAAATTAGCAGTTTCAAATTGGCCCCAGGAAAGAATAATTGGACTGTGATAATCGCATATTGCAATTATAGAGGGAAGAGGAATTACAGAATCGTCCCCAACAAAGTCAGGTTCTGATGCGATATATATTGCAATTGTAGTTCACAAAAGGGGAGCAATAGTATGGAGTACCAACCCCGGTTCCTAGTGATTTCAATTTGCGATGAGGCTTCATACCCAATATATTATGAACCTGTAATAACCTCATCACGTCTATTGTTATCGTAGGGTGCCTATTGTAAAGGCTTGGGTTTGTACGTCGTTGGAAAACACCAATTGTGATTTACAATGATGCTAAACACACCGATGGATTACTCTGTCGTTTGATGTTTAATGCGAAAATAGTCCATGGAATATTTTTCTAAGTTTGATAGGGTTGTTACCACATACTATTCAGGGGCCTGAGAATTGTTTCCTAAAACAAACTCGCCATATAATACTTGTCATCTGGTGGGAACCATCTGGGGATTGAGGGGTTAGCCACCAACATATATATAATGGATTGTCCACATACGAAAAGAGGAGTAGACTGGCTGGTAATTTAGAATATTGTACGCAAGAGTAACCCGACCTGGCAACAGGGGCCAGAACCTCACCTTGAGCAATAGGGAGGTTCCGAGAGGGTGCATAAAGCCCGATTATCTAAATTGGGTGTTCGGATAGGCGTTTTTGCACAATTTTTCACTAGGATTTCGGTGGTACTTTCTGTTTCTGAATATGGGCTCTCCATTCGTTGTCCATCTTCCAGCTTGGAGGTATAAGGATTGTAATTAAATGTTTCTTGTACTTTTATCTCTTTTTATGCCACTTAATGAAGGAAGGCCTCCCCACTATTGAGCAGGGCCTGGAGACGTAGTCCAAATTGGATGAACTCCTTAATCAAATATTTGTGTCATGGTTTCTTGCTTATCAAATATTTCTACATTTTTTATGTTCTTTTAAGTTACATGGTTTATAAGCTTTATTTCATGTAATTCAGATGCATCTCTAAGTAAAAGATCTTGGATCAAGTTTGGTATCAGAGCAGATCTTTGTTGATGTGAATTGCATGAGTATATGCTAACCTGGAACAAGCTATGAAAAGGCGAAGGAATGCTTAATTCCTTTGATCCCGAAGCAATACATGCACAACAAAGAAGAAACATGGAAAATGAAGAAGATCATTGGGAAGAGCAACATAATTTCCGCAAGGTATTCTACAATATGGTAAAGAAATTGGACAAGTTGTTTTCAAAGTATGAGAAGGCACTTGGGCACGAGAATGAAGATGCCAATGACAATAGATCAATAAATCATGAAGGTGGTGGAGAAGAGCCTCCTCCCTCCCATCTTCAAGTGATATTTATCACCACTCTAATTGTGATTCCAAACATATATCTAAGAAACCATTCTTCAAGCTAAATGTGAAGTTCGACCTGCCCATGTATAATGCAGAGTGTAGTGTATAAAAACTTAATAATTGGATAAGATAGATAGAGGTCTACTGGTGGATTCAGCAAATCGAAGAAAATGAGGCAAAGGTCCAGTTAGCATCTCTTCAACTGAGTGGCACTACTCTCGTTTGGTGGGAGAGGAAGTTGCAGAAGGAAGCAAAAAGTCGAGTAGCCTTCTTTCTCTTGGTCCAGTATTATTTCTTCATTGAAAGACCAATTTTACCCTTTAGGTTATAAACAAAAGGCACTAATTGAATGACAATATCTAAGGCAAGGTAAAGGCCAAAATGTGCAAATATTCACTGAAGAATTTTGGAAACAAGCATTGAATTTGGGCAACTCATTATATTGGCCTGAGATTGTAACTAAGTATGTTGATGTGCTACATAGTTACATAAGACACTCACTGTTATTGTTTGAGCCTACTACGATTGATGCAACTAGCGTAAAGGTGATTCATCTTGAAAGAAGAGGTAAGAATGACAGAGATGATCAAGCCAAGAAAACATTGTTTAATCCTCATCATGGAAAATTCCAGAAGAAAGGAAAGGGGAATGCTAAGAATACCGTCGCAGCCAAGAAAGAGGATGAAGCAACACCATCTTTCATGCATTGCAAGAGAAAAGTTCATGACAAGGACCACTATTGGAAGCTACATCTAGATCTGAGACCAAAGAGATTCATCATAAAGTGAAATAAGAAGACAATGGAAACAACGTAGTAGGACCTTGGATCAGTTTCCAATGATGAGACATTGATCAAAGTTGTGGGAGAAAAAGGTACTCCTTCTATTAGTAATAATTCTGATTCAATGGCAAGTACTAGTTATTTGAATGAGCCTGTAAATAATGAGCGAAAGATAATTGAATTATACCACATTAGAGTTATTATAAAACACACAAAGGTGGAAACTTTGTTCGATTCATGTTCCCAAGAAAATTTAATCCCAAATTCATTAGTGAAAAATTTGGGCCTCGAAAATAATCCTCATTTGAGTCCATACCTGCTTTGGTGGGTAAGCAATAAAGAAAAATTACAAGTAACCAAGAAGTGTAGGGCCAGATTTGTTATTGCTTCCAAATTAGTTGATGAGGTAGAGTTAGATGTTGTTCCTTTAGATATTTGTGGAATTACCTTGGGAAGTTTGTATCTATATGTCAAAAAGGAATTTTTCTTTCAACATGAAAATAAATACCACCTCACAAAGGACAGGGTAGAATATATAGTCAGAGCTCATCATAAGAAATTCATTGCTAGCCTTGTAAGTGCAATACATATTAAACGAATGGTTAACTCCATCAAAGGGTGCATTCTCATGGTAGTGAGAGAGAAAGAGGCCGAGACGGGTAACGCTTTCAAAGGTTGTGATCCTGATCATAAGAAAGAATTGCTTGAAATTATTTCTGACTATGATGGATTGTTTCTGGACCCAAGAGGATTTCCCCCAAAATAGGAAACCCAACATGAGATCCATTTACAACAGGATGCTCATTTACGGAATATTGGCATGTATAGGATGTCTTCTATCGAGATGGAGGAGATCAAGAAATAGGTGCAAGAGTTGCTAAATCAAGGGGTCATCAGACCAAGTTCTTCTCCATGCGGTTCACCGATCATGTTGGTTCCAAAGAAAGACGACACCTGGAGAATGTGTGTAGACTATAGGGTGCTAAACAATATTATGATGAAGAATCGATACCCTCTCCCTCACATTGATGAATTATTATATTAGTTGAAAAATGATGCCTACTTTACAAAACTGGATTTGCATAGTGGATATCACTAGGTTAGAGTTGCAAAACAAGATATTTGGAAGACTACATTCAAAACCAAACAAGGGTTGTTCAAATGGATGGTGATGTCATTCGGACTATCCAATGCTCTAGCCACATTTATGAGGGTAATGAATGATCTGTTTAGGCCTTTTCTTGATATTTTTGTGCTTGTATATCTTCATGATATTATTTTTTATAGTAGGACATGGGATGAACATGTATGTCATGTGAAGAAAGTGCTTGATATTCTAAAAAATGAAAAACTATATGTAAATATGTCAAAGTGTGAGTTTGGGAAGACCTCTCTGGTATATTTAGGTCACATAGTCAATAATGGGAAATTGAAAATAGATCCCTCTAAGGTAGATGCGATTATGAAATGGCCTAAGCCCACAAATGTTAGACAGGTCTAAAGCTTTTTGGTTGCAATACAGTATTGGAGAAGGTTCATTTCAAACTTCTCTATTATTGTAACCACCTTACGCGCATTGATAAGTGTGAAGCGGGCCTTTCAGTGAGGAGGAAAGCATCAAAAATCCTTTGACACACTGAAAGAGAAGATCAACACAGCACCAGTGCTAGCCTTACCATACCTTCAACAACATTTTGAGATTGAAATAGATAATAGCGGATATGCCATGGGTGTTGTATTGATGCAGGAAATGAAGCATGTATGTTACCTTTTGTCGCTTCCAGAGACAACCTTGGATTGCTTACAAGACCAGTGCCTAGTAACATCTATCTTTATGTGTCTTATATGATATTCAGGAAATCAGAGACATCATATACATCTTATACACATAGTAATTAAAAATATACAAATAACAACATAGATTGGTTCCTTCATCCAAGGATATAAGCCATGTATTTCTGGTATCCTTTCACATATGCAACTCACAGGAATATAGGTAAAAACTAGTGGAGGCCAAGTAATTCGAGGACTTACAATGAAAGAAGAGAGGGAGAAGACTAACTCATCACATAGAGCTTGAAACCTCAAGAGTTCTATACTTATCTGAGATAAATATAGACATATGGATGTAAGAGGATTGGATGCTATGATTCATGGAGTGAAAATTTAAAGATATAATCTCAGAATTACATACAGGCATGTGCATTAACTAGTCAACACAAATGAATCCGTAAGAACATATGAGATATTTCTGGAAGCTACAATTGCATGAAATCAGAGAGGAAATGTGAACATAATGGAAATTTAACAGATAAATAACATACTGTAATACTTGAAGGTTGGAATTGTCACTATTTCATTTATAATCTGAAAGATGCAAATCTAGAATTAACATAGCTTCAGAAATTACATCAGTTTTTCCACAGAATTCAGAACTTTTTCTAAGTGTTTCTTTCTCCCTTTTATAAGGAAAGGGGGAGCAAGGAAACCAATTAAAAAAATATCTTCTGGATGGAGTATACAATTGTCTGTATGACTAATTGTCTCATTGTGAAGCCTCTAATTATTACAATCGTAAGATACCTTTCTTGAAAGTAAAACATAATAACAACAACACCAATCGAAAAAAACAAAAATAGAATTAACTAGCGAAACTGAAATGATGGTCCTGAAAATATCTCCACGCCACTCTTCTTTGTTGGTTCCTTGTCACTTTCAACCTTTAACAGTCTTGTTCCTTCTCTTTCAAAAAGCAGGAGTTGTTACCCATCATGGTGATAATAGACTCTAAACGCGGCTACCAATTCATCCGCACTGCCAGAACCCCTATAAAACACTATCGGCACCTTGATATGCCTAGTGATGCAATTATGTTGTAATATGGAGGAGTGTGAGGATGAGTGGTTTTTGGAGGGGAGCATGAGTGGTAAGTGGTAAGTGGGGTTGGGGGGGGTGGGGGGAATAATATGAGAGGGACACTAGTGGTGGGGCACAACTGGGAAACCGCTTTTTCGAACCCCCCCCCCCACTTATAAAGGGAAACATAGTGAGGGGGGCAAAAATGCCTAGACATCATCGATCTAGGTGGAGTCAATCTAGGCCATCCAAGGATGGGGAGTGTTTAATCAATATGCAGCATTTGAAAAGGGACAAACCTGACAACCCTTTAAATCTATTATATAAAATATCACATCCAGTTTGGGACTTTGACTTGTGAGACCACCGATGGCCAATTTGCGGGATTGATTACGTCATCGGTGCCACGTGTTATTTCCTGAGTGGTGACACATGTCGCTTGGATATACCCCCATAATACCCCTGAAAATGTTGGATCTGTGTGCCACACGTCCTCCATACTGCCATGTCATGCTGACGTCAGCTTCCATGTCTCTTTCTCAAGACCAATCTTGTGCTCCCATGAGGCCGTACTAGGGGAGAGAGAAAGAGCCTGCTTGCCTTTGGTTTTTCATAGCAATCCTTTGTTAAATATTTTTCGGCGCTTTCCACTATCATATCACAACATCGCGATATTGCAATGATTTTGAGTTGTACCCTTGCCATCACTTTGATCGCTAATTTGCAATGCCCTGGACCCATCAATTGTTGATATGCTTGGATTGAGGAACTCCGATTGTGATTTACGATATCGGCGATCATTGGTCTCGCTCCTCTTCCCCATTGCTACTTAAAAAAATGCTGATTTGCGATTGTGATGAGCTCTCGGACCTCTGATATTCTTTTCTCTTTCACTTTAAAGGAAACATAAGCTTTGAACATTAACAAGCCATATCTTCTAATCCAGAAGTCCATTTGAAGATTTCTATATACCATTGGAAAGCGCGTTCCAAGCACTATGCAATGGAGAGGGTTTGATTTATCTTTGAGAGGTTTTGAGGTTTCAAAAATGGCTTCAAACTTCACTGCTATTTGGCACTTGGGACAACTGAAAATAAACAAAAAGCTGGAAATTTCATATGATAATTACAACACACACTAGTATTTACAATGAGTGCAAGACAATACCTTTTAATTCTGAAAATAAAGTTTGAGGAATTGACCATTTACTGGTAGCTCTGATGATTCCCCTTCCAAATGCTCGAGTAGGTAAGTATTATTTCCTTTTTCTTCTAAAATATTGAAAGATCCAAACCACAGTGCATCAAATTTTCCATGCCTACCCTTTTCTTCTCGTTGGACATCCCATCGGAGAACTAAATCTCCCAGTTGAAGAGGTTGATCCTTGCCCTTTTTTTCAAATAGGGATTTCATCTTCTACTAGTAATTTTCCAATTTAGTCCCCACTTGTTCCTTGTTTTCATGGAGCTCAACTAGTTGGTTTATCCTTTGTGTCAAAGCACTTGGATCCTCCTCAGCTTCTTGCAGTATCTTCACCACTAGCATTGCTAATTGGATTGGGAAGGACACAACCTTACCATACACAAGCTTGAAAGGTGATTTTTTGTTGGACCATTTAGGAGTTACTCGGTTGGCCCGGAATGAAAAATTCAATTGGGTGCCCCAATTCCTCTGATTTTCGGTGATGGTCTTCTTCACCACTCTCACGGAAATTTTAGTTGAGGAATCCACTAAATCATTTCCCTAGGGATAGTAAGTAGTGGAGTGCCCTATGATGATATTTAATTTCTGATGGAAGCTATTTAATTTTTCTGATTTGAAGACCTGGGCATTATCAGTGATGATTTTAATGGGGCAGCCAAAACACAATAATATGTTCTCCTTCATGAACTTAATTACCACTGAGTTTGTAGCATTTCTAGCTAGGATGGCTTCTACCCACTCGGTGAAATAATACGTGGCCATTAATATCCAATTATGATGGCCACTAGAAGGTGGGTTTATCTCTCCTATGAATTCTAGTCCCCACTGCTTGAAAGGTTCCTCCACATGCACTGGGATTAGTGGAAAAGGAGAGTGTTTTTGTCTCTCAGCAACGACTTGGCACTTCTGACAAGACCTGACATGTAAATGCACATTTCCAAATAGTGTAGGCAATTTGAATCCCACCTTGAGGATTTTGTGAGCTGTGGTCTTCCAGCTATAGTGACCTCCAAAAACTCCCCCATGAAATTATTCTATCACTTTATGGATTTTTCCCTCCACTAAGCATAACAACAAAATTCCCTTCGAATCCTTCCAGTAGAGTTGACCATTGGATAAGATATACTTTTGAGCTTGCAATCTCAAATTCATGTACTTAGATTTCTCTACCCCTAGTGGGCAACTCAGGAATAAGAGATAATGGATGATATTCTTGTACTAGGGTGACCCCTCATATTTAGCACAATCTCGTGATTTGACATTTTAACCTCGTTCTACTGAACTTTTGTTCTACCTTCCTCTATTATTAGGTTTATTCCCAAAGCTTGGAAGTTAGATTTTGATAAAATCTTGGCCAAACCCTGACCCTTTATTAGCTTAATAGTCTTTATGTCCAACTCATATTCCTGTATCTTTTCTATCCACCTACCACTTTTTCGTTCACTGTCTCATTTCACAAGGATGTCCTTGACTATTGTCATTGGGACAAATGTTTTGATTTCTGATTGTAGTAAATACACTAGAAATGCCTTCAGAGCTTTGAATAGTGCATATGCTTGTTTCTCCAAGATGTTATATTTCGACTCAGCATCCCTCAGGACTTCACTGAAGAAGGAGATGGGCTACTCATAACCATCTTTATTATTCTGTATTAGAACTACAACAATAGTATGCGGAGAAGCAAAATAAAAGATATAAAAAGGTACAGAGTAGTCAGGGCTGAATAGTATCAGTGGTCCATCAAAAGCTTCTTTGATTTTGGTAAAAGACTCTCGAGAGTTAGGGCTCCATTTGACTTCATTCTCCTTTTTTAGCATAGCAATGATGCCCTTCCCTATTTCTGCATAGTTGTGTCTTAACCTTCTCAAGAAATTGATTCTCCCCAAGAATACTTGGACCTCTTTCTTATTTTTGGGCAACGGAATTTGACTTATAGCTTCGACTCACTTATGGTCAATCTTTACTCCTTGTGATACTATTTGTCCTAGTAGCTTCCCCTCACTTAAGGCAAACTGAGACTTCTTGGGATTTAAAGACAACCCATACCTCCTGCATTTTTCAAACGTGAGCTTTAGGTGGACGATGTGTTCTTCATCAATTTTGGAGAAGACTGTGATATCGTCCAGATATACCACTACGAACTCGTCTTTCTCCCTTACAAAATCTATATCCATAGCTCTCTAAAAAGTGGCCCCTACATTCACAAGACCGAAAGACATGCGAGCATACATGAAGGTTCCCCAAGGGGTGGTGAAAGCATTCTTCTTCTAATCATCAGGGTGGACTACCACTTGGCTACAACCAAAGAACCCATCCATCATGGACATTATAACTAGTCCCTCCACCTTCTGTAATATATATTCCATCTTGGGCAGTGGGTAATTGTCTTTAAAAGATGCCTTGTTAAGGTTACGAAAATCTACACATAACCTTATTTCCCCATTCTTTTTTCGGACTAGGACTAGGTTGGCCACCCACTATTAGTACCTTAAAGGCATTATGATTCTTGCCTGTAGAAGTTTCCTCATTTCCTTTGTAATAGAGGGGAGAAAGAGTGGATTAATTTGCCTGATATTTTTTTTGCATGGTTTTATTCCACTCTTCAAAGGAATCTTATGATGTATGATGTTACTATCATATGCCTTTAAATCCTCATAAGACCAAGAAAAAACATCCTTATAGATTTTTAAAAGAATTAAATACCTCTGTTTGTATTGTGAGGTGATTCCCTTTGATATTTAGACCATCTAGGGCTCATCTTTTGGGTCGATATTTCAATCTTTTACTTGCTCATCCATCTCCAGAGCCATTGTTTTGGAGGCTACGTCATTCTGGTTAAATAATTTTTCCAGTGGAACTAGCCCACAAGGAATATTATTCCCTTCCTGTTGTGGGATATATTCCCCTAGGGTCTTGGGTGAATACCCTAGCAGACTGAAGGTTATCTATGCAAAGAAACACACATTCTAGGCAATCATAATGATACTATAGGCAAACTCTTCGATAGGGGGCGTACCTGAGGTCCTACGTTTGAGAAGAGCCTCCCAAGGTCCAAACCCTTCTTGGAGTTCCTTTGCTCCTTTGACCTGCAAAACAAACAATTCAAGAAAGTGCAGCAGTATATGGACTAAACGTCATAAAGAAACCAACTTCATATTATAAGGAAAGGTAGTTAGTTATGCAATTAGACAACCGATCACATATGAATCATAACATGAATATCATAACATGAAAAAGATCTATATCAGGAACAAAGACATGTGTTTCTTTTATTATAGACAAATAAAGTACAGAAAAGGAACAATTTCACCTGAGTCGTCCTTTCGCAAGCTCCAAGCAAAATTGTCTCCCGGATTCGTCCAGTCTCAAGCCTTTAACAAACTCCTTCCATGACTTACTCCATGATCTCTCAAGTAGTATGAAATCATCAACATACACAAGGAAACAAGGGTTTCCTGTAGAATGGGGGAAGTGCAGAAGGCACAAGGATCTTCAGACCTGGTCAGGGAAATCTCAACATAGCAATCTTTCGCTCTCTTCTCTCCTCCCTTCGGCCTTCCCATAGAAGCCTTTTTATACTTCTCCCAAAGTAGTTTTTTAGATGGGAATTTGTTGGGAACAGTTGGGCCACGAGCACTAATAGGTGATCAACATGTAAAATCCGTGATCTTCACCCGAAATTAAGGAGACTTATTTTTTTTAAGTGTTTTTATACATATACGTGGGTTGGGTATACATAGATTCGTGTATACACGCGTTTAGCTCAGGGCAGTGTCACGTACAGGGAAAAAACATTGTTTTTTAAAATTTGGGACCAGGTCTAGAAGGAGGGGTTGCCCTGGGCCATGAGTGCAACTTCACAAACCTCAAGGTTGAGACTTGGATCTATAATAGATGCCCCCTAATATATGAGGTCAGAAGGGGTACATGATGGCCAAAATGTATTAAGCAAGTTCATGGAAAGGAAATTTGTCGAAGACTGAGAAGGACTGTACCAGAATTCAGCCTGCCAAGCCACAAAAGGAGATCAGAAAGAAACACTGTCTGAGGCGGGCATACCCATGCTCAAAGAAAATACAACATGTTCGCATATCAAGTACAAGTGGGTCCACCAAGTATACAACTATAAATGACTGGAAAATACATAATGGATCATTTGATCATGATCGAATAAGTACATGTCTAAAAGTCACATATAAGAATGTCAATGATGCTGAAAGATGAAGCGGATCACTGATATCAAAGACTG